>JAAGAY010000390.1:44366-54912 GCA_011801015.1 Ardeotis arabs | reverse complement strand
AGAGTGATGTAAAAGAGACAGGAGAACATCAGAAAAAGAAATGACACATGCACAAAGCTCTTCAGCCTGGCACCCAAGGAACAGCTTAGCTAAGAAAACTACTTTCTTTTTAAAATAACGATAAAGGTAAGGAGCCATCAGAAGTATGAGTCAAGTTCCAAGATAAGAAATCATACTGCTGGATGGGTGCGGCTGCCTGCTTGTTTGGTAGCTGTTGGTTTTTTTTTAAAAGATAAATGTGTCTTTCAGAGCACTTCTGTTGGCCAATTTTCCCTCTGCTGAAAATAAATAAATAAACCAAACCAAACAAGAACGCAGCTCACAACTGTGAAAACGGTACATGACAGGCAGGTTGGTTACCAAAGAGCTGAGATAATGCTTCACAGGCCCTTAAAAGATGCAACATACTAGTATGTCGAAAAGGACAAAAAAGGAGTAAATTTTAAATTCCAAGTAATGCGATAAAGTATCATTCAGAGAAGCTATTAAGCAAACTCTGCAAGAGGCAGAAACCATTCACAGACCAGAACTTGCCAAGGAAAATAAATAAATTTTAAAATCTATTTTTCAATTACAAAGTTGTTGATACATAGGACTATTTAAACAGAAATTCACAGTCTGGAGGAGGCTAACTCAGCAAATGCATCCAGGAAAAAAAGTAACTTGTACATCAGAGGAAGAACTAAGGCAAATCACTTAGGAAGAGTGTAAAATTGAGTAGAGAGTGGTTTTGAATCCAACAGAACAATGACTTGAACACAGCTGAGGTAGAAATACAAAAGTACTGCAGGAAACCAAACAGTGTAACGTGCCGAGGAGCTCGATGGAGCAACAGCTGCCGCAGGTCCTGTCGCTCTCTCCAACTTCCCGCTGCTCAGTGAATTGCAGTAACCTGGGGACAGGCATCACTGCCTGCAGCCCTGCCAGCTCAGCCCAGGACCTTGCCGCTCTCCAAACAGCAAGCTGTTAAGCAGCCACCACCGAGGTTATACAACAGAAGCAATTTTGTAATCACTTCGGTTTACGAAGCATTTTGCATTGGCCTTCACTGGTGTTCGGTTTTGCTTTTTCTTATTCAAGACGATCAGAGGGGAAACAAAGTGACCGAGCACAAGGCAAGACATTTGCTAGAACGACAGGTTTTTAACTAAACCCTGGATATCGCTGCTGCTGAACACGTATTGAAATTAAAGCATCAAGCCCACGAATAGCCTCCTCTTCCTCAGCACGGCGCCGGCAGAGAAAGGTCCCGATGCTCTCACCCGCTTTGCTATGCGCCCCATGATCAAGCGCATCCCCTTTTCCCACCAAAAATGGGGCACCAAATCGCGGCCCGTCAGTGCAGCTCCGCAGAAGGCTGCAGCACATGCCCCCATCTGCCATTTCAACAGGTGCCCGAAGATCCCTGCTCCAGACCCAGCACCTCCTTCCTTGTCCAGCGAGGAGATGTTGCCTTTAACTCTACTTCAGCTGGATCACAAGAGCAAACGGAAACATTCCTCTAGGGGAAAGATCTCATGATTCACCACGGTGCCGGATTTCACTTTTTTGGGTGTTGTTTTTGAAGGAGATATCGCAAGGCAAGGAGGGGGGGAACCAACTGCGAGCAGCAGGTTCGCTAATTCAGGCACTTGAGCTGCTGCATCTCCAAGTGCCCCTGCCAAAAGCGGGGCCGAAACCCGGCCGTCCCACCAGCGCTACCAGCTGCGTCCCAGGCAGCAGGTATTCTGGGGGCTCCCAGGCCATGCCTGTGCCACCCCGCACATCTCCAGAGAGCGCAGGGCTGGGGAGGGCAGGGGGAGGCTCACGGCCACCCTGACCCCCAAGGAGCATGCCTGGCTGCCGGGAAGGCCAAGCCTCCCCTAAATTCAACCGAGGTGATCAAGGGCAGCTCCTGCGCCGCTTCATCCGGTGGGGAGAGAAGAAAACCAACAGTATTTTGGGTTGGTTTTTTTTTTTTTTTGTTCTGTTTTGACCTCCATGCAGCCCCACCACAACTCAAGGGCCGCCCCAGCCGCCTGGCAGAGTCCCTGCCGGGTGCACAGCCCCATGCTCCGACCCTCCACACAGCCCCCACCTCCCCAAAACACAGAGCCCTTTGAAGCTCCATCCCAAAAAAACACAGCCTTTGCAGCATCCCCCCACCCCCCGCCCCAAGCACAGAGCCCTTTGCAGTCAGTCCCTCACCTCGCCAAACGCTTTCCGGTGCACACCAAGCCCTTTGCAGCCTTCCCGAGCCCCCCCACCCCGCATCTCACGCCTCCCCATGCAGGGTGCCCCGGACACACCGCTCTCTGCACCCCCCCAAGCCGCTGGGCACGCAGCCTCCTGCACCCCCCCGCCCCCGGTGCCCCACGCACAAGCCCTTTGCTCACAAGCTCGCTCCCTCCCTCCTTCGGTGCTTCCCCACGGACGCTCCCCTCGGAGCTCAGCACATCGCCGTGTCCCCGGGCGGACCCCGCCACGCACGCCCGTGTACCGCAACACCCCCCCGCCCCGGCCCGGCCCGGCCCGGTGCTCACCGCGGGCGGGCGCGAGTTCCCGGCCCCGCCGCGCATCGTCCGGTGCGCGCCCAGCCCAGCCCAGCCCGCCGCGCCGCCTCCGCCTCCGCCAAGCCCCGGCCGGCGCGGCCTCGCGCAAGCGCAGTGGGAGCCCCGACCAGAACGCGTAACGGCCGGCACCGCACGGCGTCTCGCGAGAAGAGAATAGAAGGGTCCCGGCAGAGGCTGTGTTTCGGCGGGGGAATTAGCTCAAATGGTAGAGCGCTCGCTTAGCATGCGAGAGGTAGCGGGATCGATGCCCGCATTCTCCAGAGCTTTATGTTGTTTGGTTTTCTTTCTCTCCCCTGGCTGCTAGGCCGCAGCGCTCTGCTTTTACGATCCACCAATACATTTTCCTTTTTTTTCTTAAAAATTCCTTAAATTCTTATTCCCTTCCTTAAAATTCCTAACGATACATTTGCTTAACCCGTGGCTAAGGCAAGCAGAGCACTGTCTGCTGCAGCATGCACCGTGCTGCAAGAGGGCCTTTTGCTTTCTCATTTAATATTGGACAAGGCCCCGCAACAGGGAGCGGCACCCAGTCCTCTGGTAGAGCCGAAACACTCGTTTGCTGTGGTAAATTTGAGAGGGAATCCACATACCTCATGGAAGCATTTATGTATATGCCGTTCAGTCAAAAATTGGCAAGATTTCACCCAGTGAATTTACCCAGGTGCGAAGTTCAGGCAAATATTCAAATTCTTCACATTCTGCTATTACTCTACTGTAATAAGCCACAAGGAATAGTCAAATACTTTTTAAAAAAGAGAGTGGATTTTAAAAACTGAAGGTGTATCGTGAAAAAAATCTAACTCCATAGGAATACACACAGTTGGCATTTCCATTCCAGTCACAAGCTGAACTGGAAACCGAAGGTGGAAAACAATTCCATGCACTTTCCCTGGTTACATGGATGAGGACCATCCTGACAAACTGCAAAGAGGGGAACTCAGCTTTAAAGCTGCTGACAGCCCCCAGCTTACACCGGAGCAAACTGCAGAGCACCCCATCACCCAGACCTTCGGGGGAGCCTGGGTCAGGCCAACCCCTCCACAGAGCATACACCTGAGACCTGGGGCTGTTGGTGAGGGAAGAGACCCGGCTGGGAGCCCATGCTCTGAAATCCCAGGGGACATCCTGGTAGGTTCATCAGCTCCCCAAGTGGGACCTGGGGTGCGGCAGAAAACGTCAGTAGGTTCCTCCCAGGCTGACCAAATTCTTCTGCAACACCCTTCCATTAAACCATGCCTTCAGAAAGAGTAAGAAGCCTTCATGTTACTGGGTCTCCTTTTAAAAAGAATAAACCTGGGGAAACTGTTTAAATAAGACAATTGCAAATCAATTCCCAATAGCCCAAAGAGGAACTGGATTGAACAGAGGATGCAGTGACTTTTCAAAGTGATTACTTGGGACAAATACCCATGAATTCTCATGGGCAGTCCCACGGAGACTAGAGAGAGATGTCTCCACCGGCAGTGGACATCTCCACCAGTCCTGCCCAGAAAATGGCAATAGTAACATGCAAACAAGTCTGAAAAACAGTTGAGAGTACGGTTGTTGAGGTTTTTTAACTTGAAGATTTAATTCTTGCCTTTTAAAGCTGATTTACACTCAGGCTTCTGAGTTCCAAACACACTCATGAAATAATGAGCTGTCACTACAATGGTCTTCAAAGTTTCAACAATTCAAGTCTTTCTATGCAGCAGGATTTAACAGGAGAGTGAAATCCATCGCGGTCTCCTATTTCATCAGCTGCTACACAGCTGGCACGAAGAGACTGTATTATAAAATACGTTTGTGTCTGCAGTCCAGTCCTCTCATTTTCCCTTCCAGCTTTGGCTTCATCTCAACCCTCAAGCCCTGCGATATCTTGGTGGCCGCAGGCAACCTCGGGATGATGGAAAACTGAAGGAGGACGGTAAGTTGGGTCAAACTGAGGCTGCATCGCCCTCTGCAGACTGGCAGGCAACAACTGTCACAGGTTGAGAGAGAAGATGCAGAATAAAAACAAGGCTGGGCGAAAAATCCCCCTGCCAGTACTTTTTCTGCAAGTCGATGCAGTGCAGTGGTGGATGAACATGTCTGGAAAGCTCCATTTCCTTGGGGCCCCATTTTCACTGGGCCCACGGTAAAAGAGTGCATGCACAGGGATAAAATATTCCGCACACGCTCACAGCACTATTTCATCATAATGATTCCCACTCCCCCAAAGAATAAAACCAGCGTGAAACAAAGAGACCAGCTTTTCTTTTACAAGAACAAGATGACCACATCAGAACAGCTAAAAATTCCTCCCTAATGGCTTTCGTGTGGGAATCTATGACGAGCTGCCGCAGTGTGGAGCATCCATATGTGTGCGTGCACGCACGCAACTTGGGGTGAGTGTTTGCCTGTATTTGCCGAGGAGCCCAAAGCTTGCTCAGCCACCTCGCATCCCCCAGTCGCATGCTACCAGCATTTGTTTATTGTCCTCTTCCCCTTTTTGCTCCTGAGGCATCAGCTAAGCCACAGTGTCAGGTTCTCCACTCTGCCTCCGCAGATGCTTTTGCTCCCCAGTGCTTTAATAGCCCGCTGGCTCTTCAGGAATGACCCAAGTTTTGCATTTCCTCCCTCTACAAAGCCTTACTGCAAGTCACACACAAGCTCAAGGAACAAATGGCTTCCAGCAATGGATCAAGTGGGAGTTAAAACAAAGCTCTCTGTGCAACAAATGGAGCTGGGCATATGCTTATGTCTCGCTGCTTTGATTGTCACGGCTGAATTTATGTAATGAATTTGCTGGTAGGCATCATGTGGTCAAATTAGCAAAAGATCTGTCACTGCCCTGAAATTTTTTTTTCTTTAATTGCAATTAAATATACACATAGAGAGTAGAATGGGAATCTGCTAGAGGGGGAAATCTGCTCTGGTGAGACCCCACCTGGAGTACTGCGTCCAGCTCTGGAGCCTCCAACATAGGAAGGACATGGACCAGTTGGAGTGAGTTCAGAGGAGGGCCACGAAGATGATCTGGAGCACCTCTCCTATAAGCACAGGCTGAGAGAGTTGGGGCTGTTCAGTCTGGAGAAGAGAAGGCTCTGGGGAGACCTTATAGCAGCCTTCCAGTACCTCAAGGGAGCCTACAGGAAAGACGGGGAAAAACTCTTCAGTAGGGCCTGTTTGATAGGATGAGGGGTAATGAGTTTAAAATAGAGGGAGGTAGATTTAGATTGGATATTAGGAAAAAATTTTTACACTGAGGGTTGTAGAACACTGGAACAGGTTGCCCAGAGAGGTGGTGGAAGCCCCATCCCTGGAAACATTCAAGGCCAGGTTGGATGGGGCTCTGAGCAACCTGATCTGGTTGAAGATGTCCCTGCTCCTTGCAAGGGGGGTTGGACTAGATGACCTTTGAAGGTCCCTTCCAACCCTAACCGTTCTATGATTCTGTGAAAAGGCAAAGCTTTCAGCTTCCACTAATGAGCCTAGTTTAAGTATCCTTTTGTAAGTTTGCTTTAGGGTCATGTGCGTAAGTTTAGTTTTAGAATGGAGTCGTCTTAAATGCAGAGGCACATCTCACCTTCCCCAGATCTCAAGACAGAGTATTTCCCCTTGCTGGGTCCATGCCAGCCGTGCCCACAAGCAGCAGGGGCAAGGCAGGCACCACCATGCTCTCCCTCCCTGGTACAAAGGCCAAAGGAGGTGGAGGCCCTAAAAAACGGGGAGATAAATGTGAGTGACCTCAAAAAGGACATTGGGAAACGGTGGTAAAGAAGAAGGAAGCATAGGGCAGATGTCACCATCAGACTCCTCAGGGAGTCAGACCTAAGTCTGTGCAAATGCCCTGATGGATGTACCTTCCACGCCAGGAGTCTTCCACTGTTTCTGTGGAAAGACACACACATGGATTTCTCACCGGTGTTCGCTATTGAATATCTCAGCCCTGTTTGGCAGAGTTTCCTCTGGATTTGTGTATCTGGGTGAGTAGGACAGCCTGGTCCTGCTGGCTGGGGAAAGTGCAATAGATTTTCCCCAAAATGCCTTTTGTTGTCCCCACAGTGAGAGCAGCTAAAGGGACAGCGGGGAGATAGAAGCTGATAACACCTTGGCATGGCCACTTGGCTTGTAAATCTAGCTTTTCACCAGCACAGACCAGTGTGTAGTGGGTGCTTTGCGCAGGGCAGGAGGTCTACGGAAAGTCCACGTGACATAAATCACTCTGAAACCTCTAACAACCGCTAGACTTTGTCCTTTGGAGACTCCTGACATAGCAGCGGGTCAGGAACCAAGAGCAGCGAGGTGCCAGCGGTGGCTGGATAGGAAATGGCACCTTTGCTGTTGGGCTGAATGACAGGCATCTGATTTCAAATTACTGGTGGACCAGGAGGAAGATGCAACCTCTTGCTAGTGTTTAGTAGTGCTTACTTCCTAACACAGGTGGTCTTCTTGAGAGCATCACATGAAGCAAGAATGGCAGGGACATCCTTCACCATCCGCAGCATCCCACCCACCCGCCTGCTGGGGACCGTCCCGGCAAGCACCGCAGCCAGACGCTTCTGCCATCCCCAGGCTTGCAGCTGGTGTTCAGCAGGTTTCAGGTCAGACCCAGGGGCACAAGGACTGTTCCAGCAGCCCCTTGTGTGGACAACCCTCTCTTTCCAGGCAGGGAACGGGGAAGAGGTGCACCCTCTGGCATTCAGCTCTTGTCTGGGCAATAAGGAGGGTGGGTTTTAGCTATTTTTGCTGTTCTGGTGGTAGGTTCCCATCTCGTCCAGAAAAAGGATAATAAAGGCAACTGCAAGGGGAAACATCTGGTGCTCCCGCTGGGGTGCAACAAAGGCTGTGCTTCCCAGCCTGCGCCGCCATCTCCTCTGCTGGCGTCAGGAGCCGCGGGAGGGAAAAATGGAGCTGGCCTTCTGCCTCCGGTTCGTTGGCAGTCTATTCAAACATCAATTAACGTTCACACTGTTGAGGATGGGGATGGAGAAGGTGGGTTACTTCAATTAGTGTGCATTACGGCTTGAGGGTGGCAGGGTAATCCTCGGGGAGGGGAAGAGCCACTGGGAGTTTGGGAGGAGGAGGTGTAGGACCAGGGGCCCTGCTTGCTGCCGAGAGGCAATTTTAGGGAGGCACGACTAGGGTCCCAGGGGACCCTTCCAGGCTGTGTGAGCATCCAGTTTGCACAGGAGGAGGGGGCTGCCAGTGCCGTAGCCCCTGCCATGGGGAGTAACCCCCAGGTGAGGTGGCAGGGAGGTGGCAATGTGCTCAGCACCACTCCCCATCCAGGTGGGATAGGACTTGCCTGAGGAAGGGAGAAACTATTTGGAAACTCCAGCATCTCTATGTGTGCTTTAACATCATGGTGGCCTCATTTTCGGATGGATCCTTCAATGGCAACTACTCCCTTGCTCTGGGCCAAACCCCGGCAAGTGGCTACGTAATTAGGGGTGAGATATTAAAGCTGCCTCCAAAGAATCATAGAATAGTTTGGGTTGGAAGGGACCTTCAAAGGTCATCTAGTCCAATCCCCCTGCAAGGAGCAGGGACATCTCCAACCAGATCAGGTTGCTCAGAGCCCCATCCAACCTGGCCTTGAACGTTTCCAGGGACGGGGAATCCACCACCTCTCTGGGCAACCCGTTCCAGTGTTCTACCACTCTCACTGTAAAAAAAAATTTCCTTATATCAAGTGTGAATCTGCTTCCTTCTATTTAAAAAACATTACCCCTCATCCTATCACAACAGGCCCTGCTGAAGAGTTTCTCCCTATCTTTCTTATAAGCCCCTTTAGGTACTGGAAGGAAGTATCAGGTTTCATCATCAGGTTTTGTGGGATATTTGTTTGCTTCGTCACTAAGCTTGGTAGGATCGTGTACAGAGCATGGCTCCGCCAGTCCCTGAAGAGCTGCCCTGGGAGGAAAAAAGCCATCACAACCCAAAACTGCTTTTCTCCCTCTAGCAGGCACCATGTGTACAACTGCAGAGGTTGCGTAGTAACGGCAGCAGGAAGGCGTCAGCTCTGCCCTCCTCGGTCCCTGCAGAGCGCCGAGAAGAGCGAGGTACGTAGCAGCAGCAAAACCGGGCTCTGAAACTCCCTAAACTTTCCCTTCTGCTTACCGAGGAGGAGCACGTAGCAATTTCAAAGCCATGCGTTGCAGAGGCTGCTTTGTAGGGAGCGGCTGGTTGTGCTTAACTGAACTGTTGAGTGAGCCAGGGGGATGGGAACGGGGTGTTTGTAGGGAGAAGAAACTGGGGGAGATGCTCAGATTTTAGGGGAGAGGATGGGAGGTGACTCGGTATGTTGCTGAGAAAGCTCTTGGCACTTCCAGACCTTTCTTTGCTCTGTCTTGTGAAAGTCTGAACAAGCTTTTACTGGGGCAAAAAGTACTGGGAAACAATAGGGAGAGGGAGTCGCCGGCAGCCGGAGGAGGAAGCAAGCCCAGCGATGACGAATGCCGTCCAGCCCCGGCCAGGCACTGGCATCCCCGCTCCCGCCATGGGACTGTTTTTTGGGCAAGCTGCCAGTCGCTGGGATCAGCGGCATGGGGAAAGCACGGGGAGGGTGACAGTCATCCTAGCAGCAAAACTCCGACGCGCCCGTCCTCCATTGCTCTCACAGCTTCATTCCAAACCGCTTAGAGGAGAGGCCTTTGTGCTGGCGAGGTGCGGCTGGGCTGCTCGTCAACGTGTTGCGCTAATGAGGGAGACAGAACACAGGAGAGGATGAGTCAGGGAGAGGACGGGTGGAAGGGCTGGAGAGGGGGGACATCCCAGGCTCTCCAAGCTGGCCCTTGTACCCAGCCATCTGGGGAGCTGGAAGTCAGGGAGACAGCACTGAGGAACGGAAATTTTTGTTGTCGTTCCCAGTTCAAACAGCTCCAACCTCCCCGGGGAAGTACGAGGCGGGATCCTGTGTCCTCTGGCCAAGACTCTTCCATGTTCCCTCTCCCCTGGGTGCCCTGCATGCATCCCCATCGCGCTCCGGATCCCAGCATGGGGCTGGGGTTGCCCTCCCAGCCCGGGTGGGACAGCTGCGCATTTAAACGTTTGATCCTCCCAACCCTTGCACATCCCCTCTCCACGGGGATTTCCCCCTCTCCTGTCTTGTTTCCTGCGCATCCCAATGCTCCTGCTCTGGGGGGAAACAGGGGTGGATGGGGAAGGGGGGAAAGAAAAGGGAGGAAAAAGAGGAGGAAAGGAGGGAAGCAAGGGAGAAAATGAAAAAGAGAGAAGAAGTAGGGAAAAGGGAGGAAAAGCAGGAAAAAGGAGGGCCGAAGGGTGGAAAAGGGACAAAAGAGGGGAGGGGGAAAGTCGGGAGAAGGAGGGAAGGGGGAGAAAAGAGGGAAGTGAGGAGAAGACAGGAAAAAGAGAGAAGGAAGGAAGAAAGAGGGAATGAAGTGAAGAAAAAGAGGGAAGAATGAGGGATGGTGAGGAGGGAGAAAGTAGAGGGAAAAGAGGGGAAAAGAAGGGAGGAAAAACAGGGAGGTGGAGAAAGCACAGGAAAAAGAGAAGGGGAAGGTGAGAAGGGGAAAAGAGAGGAAAAAGAGGGAAGTGAGGAAAACACAGGGAAAAAGAGGGAAGGAAGAGGATATGGAGGAAACCGAGCAAGAAGAGGGGAGGGGGGAAAGAAGGGAGGAAAAAGAGAGGGAAAAGAGAGGAAAGCTGAAAAGAAGGGAGGGAGAAAGGTGGGGGAGGAGGGAAGTAGGGAGAAGTTGGAAAAAAGGAAGAAACGGAAAGGTAAGAAGGAGGAAAGAGAGAGGAAAGGGGGAGAAGTGGCAGGGAGGGCAGGAAAAATGGGAGGGGAGGGAAGGGAGAGAAAGGAGGACGAAAAGGGGAGAGAAAGAGGAAAAGAGGGAAGAAAAGGGAAAAAGGGGGAGGAAGAGGGAAGCAGGGGATAGATCCTTCCCCCCTCGGCTCCGCTCCGGGCCGCCGCGCCCGCCCCGCGGAGCGGAACCGGGGCGGGGCGGTACCGGGGTGGAACCGGGGTGGGACTGGGGCGGTACCGGGGTGGAACCGGGGTGGGACTG
>JAAGAY010000390.1:0-44346 GCA_011801015.1 Ardeotis arabs | reverse complement strand
GGGGAGGGAAAGGAACGGAACGGAAACGCGGGCGAGTTCCGGCGTTAACTACGGGGCGAGAAACGGGAGGGTGGGAGAGGGAAGTGTTGCGAGCAAAGAGGCGGCTGCCCGCGGCGGAGCGGCCGGGCCGGTGGGTGTGTCCGCCCGTTTTGATCAGAGGGGCAAAACGGAAAAAGCCCGCCGTGCTCGGCGTCCTGGATTGCTCCGTGTGTGACGGGTATGTACTCGGCGGGGGAAGGCGGTGGTGAGCTGCCCTCGGTAACGCGTGGTGGGGGTTTGTACTGTTCACATTCCAGTGCGATTGCTCAGGAGGTTTTAATTTTTTAAATTTTTTTTTTACAAATACCCTGTAGGCTGAGTCATGTTAGCAAAGCCAAGACACCAGCACTGCTTTTTGTCACCTGCTGGAGCTCTGTCTTTAATACTCTCCCGTGTAGACTCAGCCTAGAGCCCAGCTGTTGGCCTCGGCGTGTTTTTGTGCACGTTCACCTGCAGCTGCTCTGTGAGATGTCGTGTCTACATCAGTTCAGAAATGCACTTTGATTGCAGAGAAAAAAAAAATCCTGCTTACCAGCTTTTCTCTGCTTGGACTTGCCCAGCCAGAATGACCTTTCAAAGCCTGGGTATCAACTCGTGGAGCAACGCTTCTCCCGTCCGCCTAGGTTCCACCTCTCACATACAGACATGTGGCCAGCAGGATTTTCAGTCTGAGCCCAGGCAGTTCTCGTGCTCATCTTCATCATTCACCCTTATTCTCTCAAAAACACCCCGATTTTAAGTATAGCTCGAGGTCCCACAATCGGTCAGGTCTGCCGTGCTGGTAATACTCAGTGGCTGTTCCGCTCGGTAGCGTGACAGTGAGAGGAGCACCCATGCCTCTAAAAAGCTCCTGGTTAAACTCCCTTGCAGAGCAAAGGGGAGCATCTTAGTCTCGCACAAGCAGCCTTCATATAACAAGCTGTTGCCATGTCTGTCCAGGATCTGTGTGCTTTTTGCCTCTCGGAGGAGGGCCTTGCCGAGTCCCAGACAAAACCACCCCAACACTGCTGGCTCGCACTGGTGCTTGCAGCAGGCTGGTGTTGGAAAAACACAATCTGTCCTCTTTGCAGAGTGTAACTCGTGGCTGAGAGCTGGGGGCGTTGAAGAGGATTGTTGCTTCTCAGTCAATGAAAAAAAAACCAGTTTGATTGTGTTTTTTTTAAATTTTCAGATCTTAACTGACAAAATGGAGCTTGACATCCAGTGTGAGGAGATGAGCCCATCTAGATGGGCTGAACTTCTGTCCATCATGAAATCCTGCAAAACCATCAGGTAGTAACTAGTTGCATGTCATCTCTTCTAAGTAAGCACTGTTGTGTTTCTCTCCTGTGTTTTTGAGCTGCAGAACTGTTGACCTGTGGCTTTGAAATTGCACAGTATCAGGAATGGTTCTACCTATTTTTATCCAGAAAGTTAATTTAAAGGGAGGAAAAAACCTCCACCCTCTTGCAAAGTTTTTTCACGTATAGATGAGCATCCTTTGGTGTGAAGTGATGTTGCCATCGTTCTATGGTGTGCCGTAGAACTCAGCTAGGTAATGTGGTTATCTAAACATGCGACCACTGTTTTGGTAATTCTGTGTTTCTTTTTCTCCCTTAAGAGGGGGAGGACATGTCTCTGTGCTCATTAGGTTACACGCTCTCTGGGCTGCAAGGTCATATGCTGTCAAGTAACTGTTACTTAATAGTCACAAGCCACATGCCATCAGCTTTTAATTCTTCACTTGGCCTTTGAAAGTACCTGCCTTGTGCGTTGAGCAAACCACTGAGAGAAGCGCCTCCTGGAGTGTAAGCTGTAGGACAGGGTTCAGAAGAGTTGCTTCTGCACTCTTCCCTCTCTTCTGGTTGGGAATTCACACCCCGTGGGCTGGCATCATCCTACTTAGGCTGGAGAGGATGGGCTGCATCAAGCCAGCGATGGCTTGGGGGAGGTCAGGCAGGTTGAAGGTGACTTGCTTTTGTTTTGTAAAGGAGCTTTTTGTAGGCAAGCTTCATGGGCCTGACCTTGACTTCCCAAGGTCTGCCTTGGGTGGCAGAAGGCAGTGGGATGGTTGTCTGCTGGGCAGACAACCTTGCTGCTCAAGACGTAGTGGATGAGAGTGGCTGCAGCAGGGATTCCGACATGATCCCATTGGGGGCCCAGTCTTCTTGCCAGAGGGAGGGAAGGAGAAGCCTACTAGAGCCTCAGTTTTCATAGCGTTGTCAAAGGAGAAATGACCAGGTAACTTTTGGCAGTCCTGGCTGTGGCTGTGGTGGTGCATGGGGCTGTAGGATTCTTCATGACACTTTCCTTTTGCCCCATGTCTTTTCTTCCTCCCTGTACACCCCCCTGCCTGTTCTGGGCTCCCAATCCTTTCCTTGGCTCTCCTTCCAATTCAAGTCCCCCCCATCAATTTAGCAACAACTAGAAAAATGCTGATGTCCAGTGACAGAACTGCCACACTGCAAACTCACAGTTTGTGAACTGAGAGTCACGCCAGAGAGAGGCGGTGCAGAGCGGCGTGACTCACCTACATGAGACCAAGCTACTGATGGGTGTCTGGGGCTGGCTGAAGACCCAGCTTGGCTGGTCTCAGTGCAGAACCAGTCTGACAGCTTGTAAGCTGGCCTCTGGTTAGACGTGTGTTTAGATACCAGGTATTTTGTCGCTATCAATTCATTTTTTAAATGAAAGTGTGTCCTCCAGCTGAAGCCCTGCCAAGGGGGAGATGACTTGAGTCACATGCCCTCTTCTGTGCAGCACAGAGGAGGTCCGTGGCCTGGGGAATGGCCATCCAGCCCCTCCTGTACTGCAGCCCTGCAGAGAGAGCAGGTCTTGGTTTGGGCCGTGCATCACCCAGCAGCCATGCACATACTTACAGAGGCGTCCCAGGGACAGCAGAGGAGTAAATCCCCCACTTTGCTTTTATGGGGGTATTTGTTCTCCCTGTTCCAGCCAGGGAGAACAGAACAACTGCGAGGACTAAAGCGCTCCTTCTCTCCTTCTCTTTCAGGCTGGATGACTGCAGTCTCTCCAGCAGTAACTGTGAGGATCTCTCTTCCATCATCAATACAAATCCATCCCTCACAGAGCTGAAGCTGAACAACAATGAACTGGGAGATGCAGGCATTGAATATCTGTGTAAAGGGTTGCTGACGCCAAGCTGTAGCCTGCAGAAGTTATGGTAAAGCCCTGTTGGTTGTCTTGCTCTAACATGTTTGCAGTCTGCTGCGGGTGAAGTCATGAGGCAAACCAGTATGTGATGGCAGTAAGAGCCTTGCCAGTGCATCTCAGCAATTACTGAGGTCAGATGGTTGGAAAATCCCAGAAGTTTTTATCTAAGTGATATATTTATTGGAAGATTCCAGATCATCAGTCTGTCTTCCTTTGTCTTCCCCACTGAGGGAAGGACAGGTGGGGTTTTTCCAGGCAAGCAAAGACTTTCTGCAGACTTTCTTTAGAAGAGGTAGCAGATCTTCCCCTGGCCTAGGCAGCTGAATTATCTCTTTAGGCTGGTTTGAACAAAAGCGTGACCACAGAGAGCCCCACTCTGCCATTAGCACGTACCTGCCATTTTCACAAGTGCGTTTTTCAGAGAGCTCTTCTGCCAGTTGTAAGCACAGTGTTTAGCGTCTGGTCCAGTTTGCTCACTCCTTTCTCTAGGAGCAAAGCAAAAGGCTGTTCTCATGAGCCTTGGTGTTTCAAGAGTTGTCAGTCTTTCTGCGCTCTGTCAGACTGGCTCTGCCTCAAGCCTTGTCTTCTCAGTTGGGCAAGGCCAGCTTGGTTCAAGACGTCTTATTTTGCAGAGGCAATTAATAGCACTATTTGTCTTCCTTCGGCAACCATGGTGCAGGAGCTTTAGTCAAAGCCAGTGGCTGCTGCCCCTGCTCCTCAGTGACCCTCCAGGAGATGCTACCTTCTTTGTCCAGCATCTCTTCTGCAGGGTACTGGAGTCCTCCAGCTCCGGAGGTGGATCTAGGATCTTCATGACACTACCTTGTAAAAATAATTTGCTTTTTAGATCAGATATGCCCACTTCAAAGTCCCGGTGCCCCCTGCCATGAGAATTAACTGACAAATAGAGGGAAAGTTGACTGTGAAGCTAATCAAACTTCAACTCTGATAGGCCTTCAAAATATAACTGTCATACTCTGTACTGGAAGACTAACACAAGTAATTTTTCAGAGAGTTTGTCCTAAGCTTCAAACTTCTCCACATGCTCAAGCCTGGATTAGGCTGTTTCAGTCCTGTAGTAACATAATTGTCTATTTTTGGGGTTCTGGTAAAGTGCCTTAGGGAATAAAAGAGCAACCAAACCCAAGTCAAACTTAGTACCACCATGCACAAGTCCTCTTGGTTGCCAGAAAGTCTTGTCCAGTAACTCTAAACACCCCATAGCAATACTGGTGTGGTTCCTACACTACTTCTCCCAGCCTGAGTGCTGAAGGATCAGCTTCATAGATCTTTCTTGTACTATACCATTAAAATTCTAAATTATATCCAGGGATTTAAGCCAAGTTGGATGAGATTTTTACTTTTAGCTACTCTGGATCACATTTCCAGAGGGGGCAAGAAATCAGAAGATGGCATTGCTTTATCTCTGAGATAAGCGTCATGATGATTAATACACTTCTATAAAGCAATTGTCATGCTGCTTAATGTGGGGTGGATCCTTCTTCTGCCAGAGGTGCTATATGAGAAATTACACTGAAGGGAGTACGGCATCTGTTCTTTGTGCTACAGGTACAATACTGGCAGATAGAGTATTTTGGCACACCTGTAAACTAGCAGTACTAACCTGGACACGCCACTTTCTAGAGGGTTACACACTGTCAGTGCCACAGTGTCCTTTCCAAGCTCAAACCTCAGCAGATGCACCTCTCTCAGAAGAGCGTCTGTAATTTGGGGGTGCATTTCCCTCACCACGATTGCCTTTCTCCTTCAGGCTGCAAAACTGCAATCTGACAAGTGCCAGCTGTGAGACTCTCCGTTCCGTCCTCAGTGCACAGCCATCCCTGACAGAGCTGCACGTAGGTGATAACAAACTGGGAACTGCTGGAGTGAAGGTGCTGTGTCAAGGGATGATGAACCCCAACTGTAAGCTGCAAAAACTGCAGTAAGTATTCACTTGGCTTTTTTGGTCATCAGACTGGTCATGCTTGTCTTTCCCTTGAGACAAGCAGGAGTTTTGTTGCCAGATATGGATTTCTTCCTGTTTTATCTGAAATTGTGTCATGCTTATTCATGCTCGTGCGTCTGTAAAAGCTGAGTGTCTATTCCCATAGGCTTTGTTTAGCCCTCCTGGCAGTGGTGACTGCTAATGCTGGACCTCTCAGATGCCCAGGGAAAGTCTGATTCTGCTGCACTTGGTCTTCGTTTTATGTCTGAGCGGGATCCAGGTCTATTTGCAGCCCCCAGCTCCTCCCAGGAAGGCTCAGTGGCGAGGCTGCGTGATGTGTTGCAATGCAAAACTCAGTCGTGTGTTCCAAGGCAGCCTGTGCACTGGTTTAACGGAGGACTAGTGTAAAAATGGGGTGGATAATTAGTCTTGTTAGGACCCCCTGGGGTCTAGTTTAAGAATTAACACTTCCTGAAATAAGCAGAGAGATGCTGTTAAAAAGTCTTACAGTTTTCACGCGTTGCCTGCTCTCAACTCATGTTGGCATGTTCTCTGCCCTGGCTAACACACATTTTCCACAGCTGGTATCTTGCGGATAGCGGGACATGGTGAAGATGGTTGTTTTCCCCCGGCCTTCTTTTCTCCTTGCAGGCTGGAGTATTGTGAACTCACAGCTGATATTGTGGAAGCTCTCAATGCTGCTCTGCAAAGCAAGCCCACCCTGAAGGAGCTCAGCCTGAGTAACAACACGCTGGGAGATACAGCTGTAAAGCAGCTGTGCCGGGGACTGGTGGAGGCAAGCTGCAACCTAGAGTTACTACAGTAAGGAAGAGCTGGTCATCTCTAACTGCAACTAGTCCTGCTGCTAGTCATACCATCCATAGGACAGGAACAATTATTGACACAAATGCTTGAAATTTAGGCCATTTTTTTTGCTGGCTCAGATTTCTGTAACTGGAAACTGCAAGCTTTCAGGTTTGGGTTTTTTTGACCTTTTTCTTTAGCATGTGATTCTGAGCTCACTCTTATGCCTGTTGGTACACAGCATGAGCATGTACCCCGGGTTAAACCTGCAATTACAAGGGGTGACTGCTCACCAGTATCTCAGAGCAGAGCAGCAACCACCCTCAGTTGCTCCAGTTCTTACCCCTGAATTACCAGCTGAGTATATTTATTCAAATCCCTTTTTTACTTCAAAACAGAGATGCTGGATTTGGCCTCGTATCTCAGGTGAAGTCTCTGAAGGGGTTTAGGGGAGAAGCATGATTCATTTTACCTTGCCCCTGTGCTTCAACAGGGGTTGGCTGCCAGGGACTCCATGTGGTACAGCCAAAAAGATCCTCTTAAAAATGACAGTCAATGTAAAGGGGGAGTTTGGCAGAAACAATCCTTGCATTAATGGATGTGAATGGGTGGGTCAGAGTAAAAGTGCCCTGCAGGCTCATGGAGTGCAGGAGCGGTGCATTGCCTCACCCAGAGCCTGTCTAGGATACCTGTGTCATCTCTGAGCCTTGCAGGGTCTACCCATGCTGAGCTGCACTGGTTTGCAGCAAGGAACAAGCCCATAGCCCCTTCTCTGTCTGAACTGGGCGTATTGGGGTGTATCTAACATAGTGGGTCTGGAGCAGCAACTCCAACTGTGCCTTCTTCCTGCAGCCTGGAGAACTGTGGCATAACCAGCGACAGCTGTCGGGAGATCAGCGCTGTTCTCAGTACCAAGTCATCGCTGATAGATCTCTCTGTGGGGGATAACAAGATCGGGGACTCTGGTCTGGCTCTGCTGTGCCAAGGACTGATGCATCCTAACTGCAAAATCCAGAAGCTATGGTAAGGGGAGGCAGAGGTTACTTAAATCCCTCTTGGAGCCTCTGGGTTGTCTATGTTATGCTGCTGGTTTGCTCCTAAGCGGAAAGTTTCTCAGTTACACCCCCTAGTGAAACAAGAGTGTCTCTGCTGCAAATTAGTTGCTTCTCAAAACTGTGTGGAGGACACCATGGACAAGAAGGGCTTCACTGAAATCCCTTGGATCAAATTCTAGGGACAGGCTGAATTAAAATTTGTGATGATGTTGTCTTTCTGTTGAGTTATCTGTGTACTAGAATTGATAGGATAGTTTGGGTTGGAAGGGACCTTTAAAGGTCATCCAGTCCAACCCCCCTGCAAGGAGCAGGGACAACTCCAACCAGATCAGGTTGCTCAGAGCCCCATCCAACCTGGCCTTGAATGTTTCCAGGGATGGGGCATCCACCACCTCTCTAGGCAACCTCTTCCAGTGTTCCACCACCCTCAGTGTAAAACATTTCTTCCTTGTATCTAGTCTAAATTGCATGTTCCTTTTTCTTTTTTTGTGTTACAAACAGAGCTTTTGGTGCAACGGATGGAAAGTAAGGAGAAAGCTGTGTGGTATGATGCATGAATGGATTTTGTAAAGGATAGGACAAATGAGATGACATAACCAGAAATTCAGAATAGTGAAATAGGACTCTGTTTTCTAATCTAAGTCATTCTTGGGGGAAAAATAATATTTTATTCTTCCTTGCAGGTTATGGGACTGTGATCTCACAAGTGCTAGCTGTAAAGATCTCTCCAGACTCATCAGTACAAAAGAGACCCTGACAGAGATCAGTCTGATAGACAATAACCTGAGAGACTCGGGGATGGAAATGCTGTGTCAGGCACTCAAGGATCCCAAATCTAAACTCCAGGAGCTATGGTAAGCAGCTGTCAAGTTTCACATACCCACTGCCTTCTTTGGAGACCTCATTGAAGAAAGATGTAGGTGAAGTAATGCCCATCAGATAGATCCTCAGTTGCCATGGTTCCACTTTTGAAGTTTGAAAAGTGCTATGATCAGCTATCTCAGGTCGTCTGCTGGATCCAAGCCCTCTCATTGATTAGTCAAGAGAAGGCTCAGCATGAGTGTCATGCTGACACTGTTGCCTTTTAGGCTGGGATGGTCTGGTATCATGTGGCTGGGAGAGGAAAATTGTTCTTTCATATAGAACTTGAACAAGCAGCACTTGAACTTACTACATTGCAAGTTCAGCTCCTGCCTCCTGCTGGGTTCTTCCCCTGCCCTGGTGGCCTGGGAGTTGATGAGGTGCCTCAGGAGTGCACGGTGGAGGTGAGAGTGACTGTGAGAGCAGCACCCTTCGCCTCTGATTGTTCCTGTGCTTTATGGGCAGGTGCCTTTCTTAGGTGTGTGATCTGAGACAGATATCTCAAATACAAAGAATGGAAGAGCTGCTTTAGAAAGGATTGAGCAGATGAGGGGTTGAGAGGAGTACAGTGACTGTGGGAAGGCTTTGGTTCCTCTGTTACCGCTGTCCGTGGCTCCTGTGAAGCAAATGTGAAGAAGTGAATGGTGCCTGATACTCTCTGGATCCCCCATCTAGATCTCTTGTCACTTTTGCCTTGCAGGATTAGGGAGTGTGGGCTCACAACTGCTTGCTGCAAGGCCGTCAGCTCTGCTCTCAGCGTGAACAAGCACTTGAAAGTACTGCACATGGGGGAGAACAAGTTGGGAGATGCAGGTGTTGAACTCATGTGTGAAGGGCTGCTGCACCCCAACTGCAACATCCAGTCCCTATGGTAAGGTGCACCCTCAGAAGTCTCTCTTGCCATTACCCTTCCAAGATTTGCATGCAGAGAGAAGAAGATAACAGTAGATGGTAGCATGGTATTTTTTGCTCACATGAAACAAACCGATGCTTAATTAGTCCACTAGCAAGTAAATGGAAGCCACAAGTGCTTCCATGCATCCTGTTACTCATGGTCTTCTGCAAGTATCTCCTGCATTCATAGCCATTCACAGGCACTCTCCCAGGTGCAGAACTGAAAGTTCACAGTGCAGTGTACCTTCAGGATCTAAAGCAAAGAGTGGGGAAGCTGGAGGGATCTTGCTTTGTTCTGTGAGCTGCTCACTGTCGAGCTTCCCGTGCACTTCTCTGAACCCACAGGGCCTCTCTTAGGTGGGATGCTGAGATGGAGGAACTGCTGGTCCAGGTCTGGTGCATTAATTCTGATGCCTGCCAGTCACAGTCCAAAGCCTGCCTGAATTCACCATCTGCCTCTTGCTTTCCATAGTCTCTGTGGGTGCCAGCATATGTGCTGGTCCAGCCTCACCAGTAGGAGCAGGAGGCCAGCTGGAGCATTACCTCCAGCCCCGTTGTGGGACTTGCCTTCCCCATCTGCCTGTTCCCTTCCCAGGCGAGCACTGAGCTCTGGACTGGTGTGCCTGTGGCCTGCGTGATACTTGGGGCACCATGTTTGTCTCCTCCACACCATTTGACAGAAGCCAGAGCTGTGCTCTGATGCCTGAGACTCGCAGTGAGTGAGTTCAGCAGATGAGTCATGGGAGACATCAGTAAGACTTGAAGTCTTTACCCAGAAAGATCTGTTTGCTGACCAGTTAAAACTACTTGGCTCTCAGCTAAGAGGCCTCAGTTGCCCTTTTTAGAGAGATGGTTGCAAGTCTCAAGTAATAAACTTCATAGATTATTTATCATCAGTTTAAACCAAAGAGAAAATTATGCATGATGTTGAAGTTGAGAATTTGTTCTTAGGATTCCTTCTTCCCCTGTAGCCACACACTGTTAAGCTTTAGGTATGTCTTTTAGGTGTTCAGCAGTCACCACAAGGATAACTGTGTCTGTGGGAAGACCACAGACCAGTCCCTGCTAATGCCTCGGAGATGCCGGCCTAATGGGGATCTCTGGTGCACGCCTGCTGCCTGAGCGTGGGTTGGTGGGCTGGTCTCTGGAGCCATCGCTCATTGCGCTGGCCTCTCCTTCCTCTCCATCCCCTCCCTGCAGGCTGGGTAACTGCGATCTCACGGCAGCATGCTGTGCAACCCTTGCCACCGTCATGGTTACCAAGCAGTGCCTTACCGAGCTGGACCTGAGCTACAACTCTCTGGAAGATGAAGGCATCAGGAAGATCTGTGAAGCCTTGAGGAATCCCAGCTGCAACGTGCAGCAGTTAATGTGAGAGATGTTTGTGGTCCTGCTTGCATTCCCCCTGGCAGGTGGTGAGCTCAAGCGAGCTGGGGGGCTGCAGGGAGAGGGCTGTGAGCACTGGCTCTCTGGGAATTGCAGCTGAGGGCAACTGGTGACCCAGGGAGGGGTCAAATGCTATCTGCGTGTTGCAAAACACTCCTTTGTCCCTTCCAAGTGATATGACCACAGTGCCTTGATGTGCTTTGGTCCATAGGGCCCAAGAACAAGGAGAAGGCAGTGCTGGGGAGGGAGTGATAGAGTCTTACGTTGTAAGGCATGTTTCTGTGTGTTGGGCCAGACTCTCGAACCTACATGGGGCCCTTTTTGTTACATGATCTTCCCATACCGGCCACTTGTGCATCTTTCTCTCTTCTTAATGGGAGGATGCTCACTGAACCAGCTTGCTTTTTTGTTTATGTGTAGTTTGTATGACATTTTCTGGAGTTCTGAAGTGGATGATGAACTGAGAGCCCTGGAAGAGTCCAAGCCTGAAGTGAAGATCATTTCATGAGTGGTGACTGCCTGCAGAGCAACGTCAAAGCAACGTCCTCTTTTTAATCTGAACTTTTTAATACATAAAGCTAATTAATTTGACAGAGAATTTGCTCGTACCAAAAATGTTTGTGGATTCCCTGAGTGGGTGTCTGGGGAGCTGATCAACCTTTTGTGCCTCTCTGGATATCCTAACTCCAAGGCTCGTGAAAGCATTGTATGTTTTCACTGCAGCATTACTATCCTTGAAATAAACAATTACTGGGCATCTTTTAGAAGTGGGTCTCCACCCTTTTAGGAGCTCTTTAATCCCATAATCCCTTCTCATGCATTAATCAGGCTTTAAAGAGAGCTCCTTTCCAAAGGCAGGAGGAGAAGCACCTACTGTATTATTACTGGGTGGTACTTTTGCCAGGTCTCTGTGGAAGGCTCTCCAAAAAGATAAATATTTTTTAATCTAAAAGGGAGCTGTCCCCTACCTTTCCCTAGAATAGTTCTTGGAAAAGGAGCTAGAGAAGAAAGAAATTAGCAGCTGTTCAGCGGCGTAACTTCAAAATTGGTATCCCTTGAAAGGTGATTTTCCTACAAAAAAAAGATGCTGTGTGCATTTCTGCTAGTATGGGAAATGATTAAATGGTTTGATATGTTTGCTCTGGCAAGAGGGGTTCTACAGGAACTTTATTAAAAGTCTGTTTGCAAATAAATGCTTCATTTTTCTACTTGTAAAAAGAAAAATGCAATAGATCTGTATATTTGTCCTTTGAGACCAATCCATCACTTCCAAACTACAATACTACTGATACCTTGTTTTAGTAAGTTCCTAGCTGAAGCCTGTCAGAAGATCTTAGTCAAGGCCTTAAGTGGACAGTAAGCCTAGAAGACAGTCCCTTAGTTTTGGGGGACACTGACTGGGTTTTCTTGCCCAGTCAGAGTTTTAATAAACCTTGTTCCAAGGGAAAATGCAGCTGTTGTGCACCTAAAACATGGAAGAGCAAACATAGCTTTAAAAATGTAGGAGACAAACCTGGGTATTGCCCTGGGTGGCCTTGCAAGAGGAATGCTGAAAAAACCCTGTTCCCCAGCATCTCTTCCTAGAGCAGTTGCTTGCACATCCTGCCCGGGCGTCCAAGGTGAAGGTGTCCTGCAGGCTTTGGCTTGTGATGCTCGCACATCCATCCCACAGAGGCTGTAACTGGCTTTTCTTTGACTTAAGGAAAGCTTTGACCTAAGCATAGTTTCTACAGTAGCCTTCACAAATCTCAAATGGTGCCTTAGAAGTAGCTTACTTGCGTCTTCAGGCAGGTGGGAAGGATAGGGTTTGTTTTTTCCTCAACACATGTCTCTCAGCTGTCCAAAATGCTAAAAAAACCCACTCCTTTTTGCTTCAAGAGCTATTTGGTTTTCTGTGTCCAGGGCAGAAGCAATTCTTGTGTTTAGAAACCTGCTCATCCTGAGGGGCTCTTAAATAGGCTTTTTATCTTCATGGTCTCTCCTGGACCTGGCATTCACGGGCTCATTTCAAGCTGGGGGAGACGATAGGGCTAAAGAGGGGCAAAAGCACATGTAGGGAGAGCCACAAAAATCAAGCATCTGGCTGGGTGTAAAGACAGCACGCTAAAAGATTAAGCAAATATTAGAAATGGATTTCTGAGAGTGCCTGGTATGGTGGATAGAAAAGGATGTCTGAGAGGGAAGCGGAGGTGCTTCTGGGCTGCTCCCAAAGTGGGTTGTGGTCAGGCAGGTTGAAGGTGAGATAGTTTGCAGGCAAATCCTCCCTCGGCCCCATCTAGCCGGCAGGATGGGCCGAGGACTGTGTCAACCGAAGTCAGACTGGGCCAAAATAGCCTGCAGCCGGCACCCGTGCATCGGCAGGACCTGTTCCCCACAGCATCCTCCATGCTGGCTACCCAGGTGGTGGCACTCTCCCCTCGCACTGCAGTGCAGGACACCGCTGCTGAGACTCCTAGAAAATGCATCTTCTTCCTCTGCTGCAGGCAGAGGAGCACTGAGAGGGCACACCACGGCCCCACCGCAGGTGTTCAGCCTCTGATGGCACGCTCCTACCTGGGGCTAAACCCCACGCCTGCCTTGGTTCTCGGAGTGGTTTTGCATTCCCTGCAAAAACACAGAGTTTGGAAAGGTCTCTGCAGGACATGCCACTTGTCCAGTTACCAGCTTCAGCAAGAAAAGCCATTTGTCATCTTGATGAGTTCAGAGCATCTCAGGCTGGGCCAGCCCAGCAGAGCTCTGCAGGTCCACCCAGGATGGGGCAGAACCTGTGCACTCAGACCATGTGCTGTGCTTTAGGACAACATGAATTCTTGTGCTTGGCTTTAAAAAAAACAGATATAAATCCTGGGATCCAGGAGTGAGCCACTGCAGCAAGAGACATTGTGCTCATCAACAAGACTCAAGCAAGGATTTGTATTCCTAAAAACTCATCTGTTTTTATTCATCTATTGCTTGGTCCAACTCATTTCCCTGACAAACCTTATCACAACCGTGAACTTGGGAGAGTTGAAAGACAAATTTGCTTCTGCATTTCAGATGTGTGGGTCTTCACCATTTTAAGCTAAAAGGAGTAGGCAGGAATTGAGTCACAAAGCTTTCATATGAACTAGATACTAGGCTGGCAGCCAAAGCCTGGCTCATACCAAGTTCACAGCTGGAGCACTCAGCAGCTCCTGTGATGTCACAATCACATTCTGGTTCTCAGTCAGGGCAAATGGTTGGATGCACTGTTCCAGAGGTTTGCAAATACTGACTTTCTACTAGCAAGGGTTGATTTTCACCCAGTATAATGAAGCTTAAAGATAAAATGATGCAGACAAAATAGAAAGTTAAGATATACAGGTATGACTTTCAGTTTTAAACAAATACTAGAAGCTTAAAAAACACGTCCCTTGAGATGACACAGCAGAGAACTTAAATCCAGAGAGAGAGCAGGTTTGTATTTTAGCTCTGAGTAACAGCAGCAGTGGTTTAGAGCGTGTTAAAACTTCAGGCTTCTGCTAATAGTTAAGGATTCTGCAATAAACTTAATTTTTCACCCATCACAGCATACAGTCTCAAGCAGGGAGGTCACAGTGTTCCAGTTAACACAGCCAGAAGCAGTTAAACAAACATTACTGGCCTCGCAAACAGGTTATACCCCAACGAAACCTGCTACTTGCTCAGGAAGAGCGTCATGTTGCGGCTGCCCTGGCATCCCTGACTGCTCTCTTGCTGCCCAGGCTTTTCGGGAAGGAGCTCCAGCACAGCAAGGCCCCAGGCACCAGGTCCAAATAATAGACATGCTGACAGCAATTTCAGTGCTCCTGGGGAATCTGAAAGGGGAAATCAAGCCAACTGTGTTTGAAGAGTTAACCACAGCTCCCCCCTTTCTTTGGAAACAGTGCTTGACATCTGAGTCACTCCCAAACCTCTACTAAAATAGTCTGAAAGGGAGTTACTTCTTGCCTGAATTCCCCTTTTGCACAGAAAATTATGATTTTTAATTATCATTTCCATCTCTTCTTTTCTGTGTGATCAGTTCCTCAGTCACCCCTTCCTCCCCAGCACCTTCTTTTCATTTAATCTCTTTTACCAATGAGGAAAACACTCACTGACAAAAAAAAAAAAACCACACAAAAAAGCTAAGGGGCAAAGTCCCTCTCCCCACAAGGCAAGAAGAGTTTTGACCTAGTTTACCCATTCCCCTGCTCACAGCTGCAAATGAACCACAGACATCTTGCATTTTTCCTCCTGGGGCACAGCATCACAGCCCCTTCCTTCCTCACTTCTCCCACTCGTCTGGCACCCACGCCATAAACACCAGCCACTCAAATGCGTTCCCAGGTTGGCAAGGACTCACAAATCGACAGCTTTATGAGTATGTGAGGTTAGGCTTGCCTCTCTCCACTAAAGCCAGATGCATCCACTGAGGGAGGAAATGCAGCCCCGGGCAGGAGGAAGGGACGCGCTGGGTCAGATGCCTGCGCAGAGGAGGAGCCTTTCCAAGCTAGAGGGCAAATCGGTGGCACATGGGATTCAAGACCATGTAGCTGGAGGGATGGAAACTTTAACTAGCCAATATTGTATCACAGCCTATCTCGTTTGCAATTAAAGGCAGGTATGCAGTGGGAGAGGTGAATTGCTGGCAATTCCTCAAGTCCTTTGTTGTAGCTTAGCCCCAATTGGGACCAGACTACGCAGTCTCTCTCTCACTCCCCCCACCCTCCAAGGGAATAGGGGGAGATAATATAAGAAAAAAGGCTCAAGGTTTGAGATAAGGACAGGGAGAGATCATTAAGTTTACTGTTACAGGCAAAACACACTCGACTTGGGGAAAACTATTTGTTTATTATTAAAACCAAAGCAGGATAATGAGAATGAGAATGAGACAACTTCCCCGCACCCCTCCTTCTTCCTGGGCTTAACATTATCTCTACTACCTTCCCCCTCCCTGAGCAGTGCAGGGGGGAAGAGGGAATGGGGGTTACGGTCAGTTCATCGCTTGTTGCTTCTTTCTCCTCCAGAACTCCTCACATTCCTCCCCTGCCCCATCATGGGGTCCCTCCCATGGGACACAGCCCTTTGTGAAACTGCTCCGGCGTGTGGTTCTTTTTCCACGGGGTGCAGTCCCTCCAGAACGGCTGCCCCAGCTGGCCCTCCATGGGCCACAGCCTCCTTCAGGCCTCTACCTGCCCTGGTGTGGGGTCCTCCACGGGCTGCAGGGGGATCTCTGCTCCTCCGTGGGCCTCCATGGGCTGCAGGGGGACAACCTGCTCCACCATGGTCATCACCACAGGCTGCAGGGGAATCTTGGCCAGGAGCAGCATTACTCCTCCCCCTCCTTCTTCACTGACCTTGGCATCTGCAGCCATTCCTCTCACCACAAATTCTTCACAACCGGCTCAGGCAGACGCCTCTCAGGTTCTCTTCACATCTCATCTCCTCTCCACTTCTTGCAGCCGGACTGGGCCGAGCTGAGCCCAGACGGCCGCCCGGCGGGAGGCCAGAGGGTGAGGCCTGCAAGGCCCACAAGGCCCGTGCCTCCCCCTCTCTGCCCCTGCTCAGCTGCTTCACATCTTCTGTCTTTTTTTTTTTTCTGTTTTTCCCCTTCTTAAATACGTTATCGCAGAGGCATTATGATGGAACATTCTACTACCAATTGGCTTGGCCCTGGCCAGCAGCAGGCTCGCCCTAGGCCCGGCTGAGTCCACCTGACAAAAGGGAAAATTCCAGCAGCTTCTTACAGAAGCTGCCACCATAGCCCCCTCCCACTAAACAAAACCAACACACCCTTGAAGATGTTCCAGAGCAGACACTCAAAAAAAGTCCCGAGTCAGACTGCCCTGCCGTCACACTGGCTCGCAGCAGCCCCTAATATCCGCAGAGGGAAATAAAGCACCGGCACAGCTGTTGTTTGCACGTGCACCCTACAAGCAACTTGTGCAAATCCTCTGGTGCTGCTCGCTGTTTCCAGCCTCACTGGTAGTGGTCACAGCCCGAGAACCACAACGCGTCGCCATGACAGTGCACAGACCCAAAGCATCCTGCAAAGCCAGGACATCCCACCCTGACTTGCTTCTTTACACTGTATGTGTTGGTTTTGCACTTCACTTAGATGCTTAGTTCAGACCCTAATTATGCTTTGCAGATGATTAAAGCATCTCTGCTCCTGGGTACAGAAAGACTCCCCAGGCCTTAGTGTAATTGTCTAGGAAACGCTGCCTGCCATGACTTCTAGGTGTAGCTTAGCTAATTGAGCTCCTTGTAGCTGGGTTAGATGCATCGGCTCATCTCTAATGCGCAGTAGCAGCAGATCAAGTAGGGAGGCTGCGCTTGGGGATAATTACAATACAAAGCTCCAGAGTTTTTTCCATGGCACCTCCCACAAAGAGGGGAAAAAAAGACTGGTTTTTTTCATCCCTGACTGCAGCGGGGAGCTGCTGCTTTCCTCACAGTGGGCTCCCAGGGGATCCATTCCCCCTTCCATGCCACAGCATGCAAAGCAAATCTAAATTAGCCATGCTACATGGCAGGCGGCCGTGTCTCCTGACTACAGCGGGATCAAAGATAGCTATAATCCCAACAAGGTGGGTCAGAGTCAGCTAATAAATGCTCTGGGGAAGAGATCTGGCTGGATTTGGATGGCTTGAGTGAGAGCAAGCAAAGCTCCCAAGGCTTGAGAGACAGAATGGAACTGATCCAAGGCTTCTCAGGGAAAGTCATCAAAGCCCAGGTGGGGTAAGGAGTGAAAAACAGATGAAGGAGGAAGGAAAGCACTGGAAGATGGTTTCTACTTCCTTTCTCACCTCCCTCCACAGTTCTTGGCCCTGTAATCTCCATGTAACTTAGCACGATCTTCTGAGAGGGAGAACCACTACTGCTTTTCAGATGGCTCATTGCCTCTAAGTGTTTAAAGCATCTTTAGGCTCCTGGATTTTATGCCTGGCAGCCCTGAAAGAGTATGGGATGGCAGTGGCACAGCTGAGACTATAAATCTAGCTCCCAGCAGTGCGTGCAAAGGCTTCCCATTCACTGCAGACATCCAGCTGTAACACCCCTAGCTGCAACGTCCACAGGACCTACTTGTCAAAAAAACCCAGATCCTATTGCTTTGAATAGAGATATAAAACAACTACGTAGTGAGAGCAGATGAAAAGCACATACTCTTAGCCTGCTCATTTCTCCTGTGTTTTTATGGGCTTGCAGAGCTGGAAGGACTTCACATACCGATATGGATTGGTTTCACCAAGAGCAGCAGGGGGTTATAAAGGCTCTCCTACAAGCATCTACAAGTGTCCTGATGAGAGCCCGCTCTGCGCTGGCAGAGATGTGCTGTTCCCTCACTGATGTGAGAGTACCCATGGCTAGATTTCTGTTTCCCTTCCCCAGGAGAGGCATCCAGTACTTCAACCTCCCTGCTGTTGTCTGAGCTGAGAGCACACCCAGGGACCGCAGACGTGCGAGGCTTTGGGCAGCCCTCTGTACCGATGGCTTTGTACCTGCTGGATGAGCACAGAGCCATTATGGGCATTTGTACCTCCAGGCAAAATCTGGCTGTGTTCTTTGCCTGGACGTTTTGGGGATCTGCTAAGCCTGCTGGTGGAAGGAGGCTCAGAGTCACAAGCGCAAGAATAAGGACTGGTCCACACAGGAGCAGATGGTGTTGTAAGGCCTCCTCCTAGGGAGAAGCTTCGCTAGTCTGAAAACAGTATCTCATTGCAGGTTAGTAGTGAGTTAAATTTCTTGGGCAGTTTTAAAGCCTCCCCGTAGTCCCATTTTTTCAGGAAGCAAATTATTTGGAAGTTATTTAGACTGAGATTTAGGTCTCACCCACAGAAGGATATTTCTGCCAGTCACCTCCTGTTCTTTGCTGTCACTTTGTCTCCAGCAGTGATGTTTTGCAGTGCTTCAGCAGTTTCACAGGGTTCTGGCAGCAACAGTACAGATAATACAGTCAGTGATGAGAAATCATAGAAGGAAATGCCTGGTATGAACATCAACTTGTTCTGAGGTGAGGAAATAATGAATATTCAGGGTTTCTGTGCAGGAAGTTTGACTAAACTGATTTCTGCTTTAAAGCTTGTTTTGGGATGCATAAACCAGCAGCATTTTCTTGGAACAGTTCTTGTCCAAAGCTGGACACTGTTTCTTGGCTGCTCTTGTTTGCTAGAGGCAGGTAAAATGTTTGCTCCCCTAGCAAGATTAGTGTTTTAGTCGCACCTTAAGCAATCAAAAAAGAAAGACAACAAGTGCTATTCCCTGCTAGAGCTTTATTGCAAATGGGTGTAAAGGCATGGATGGCAAGGGCTGCTCATACACGAGCTCCCCATCCCTTCTTTCCAGTTGGACTCAGTCCTCTTCCGAAAAGGGTAATAAAGCTCTTAAGGTGTTCTTACCCTGAGAGCACTGAGTGAATCCCTTCCTCCGGTCCTCATTTATATTACTCAGGCTACGCAAGGATGAAAGGCTGTGTTGAGCCATAGTCCAGCAGAACACCATTCATCTCGGAGAAAAGCAACACAGGGAGAAGCCTGAACTAAGCTGCTGCTTTTTCCTAGGGCTGTCAGGTTCCTTCCAGGAGCAGGTGACAAACTCTCCAAATCCCTTTCTCCAAATTTCCAGAAGCTTTCCCTTGTCTTCCATTAGAAACCCATCAGGCTTTCACACCTGCCCAGCAGATCAATAACTGGGCACCCCAGTCCTGCATCTCCCTGTCTCTCCTCCTGTTCCCAGTGTCCCCTCCATCTGTCTTGAACCTCCCAGAGTTGCTCTGCCAACTACAGCTCCCTGCCTGTCTTGCTGCTGGAGCGGGTCTGCAGAGGAGTGGCCGTTTACTGCAGGCACAGCTGAAAGGAAGGCCCCCAAATCTCCTTATCTGATGAAGCTGCCAACAGTTTCATGAGGACTGGCCAGCACATTTCTCATCCACACAGTGAGCGCGTAAAGCGAGTGACCTCCCAGGCACAGACGGCATCGCAGCCACCAGCCAGTCGGCTGCCAATCTTGTAACACCACGAAAGGTTTTCTTTGGATCAAACCCAACAAGCCAGATCCAGTGAATCAGGCAGACTTAGCCCTTGGTAGTACAATCTCATGGTTGCAGGGAAGAGCAGGATACAGATCAGGGAAAGGGAAGAAAGTTGGGAAGAGATCTGGAGCAACTTCTGTAGGAGGAACGACTGGCTGAGCTAGGACCACCCAGCCTGGGAAAGAGTGGCGGAGGGACAGGAGCAAGGTCTGACATGAGGAGTGTCTGGAGACGATGAACAGACAATGACTCTCTCCTGTTCTCTTTCCAGTTCAGGATCTAGGCAATGACAAATTAAACCATCATGTGAGAAGTCAGCTAACTAAAGGAGATAGTTTGTGTGTTGGGTGGGAGAACTTCTTGGTAGAGAATACTGTGGAAGCTAGCACCTGACAGAGCTTAAAAAGTCAATTGGATGAATAAATGGAAGTTAAAAACAATCCACTGAAGCTTATCAGAAGCAAATAAGGCCGTAAGCTGCATACTGCAGGAGACTGGAGGAACGTTTTGGGGGAAAGCATCATTGGTGCTTACCCTGGTCTTACACTGTCCACAAGCTTCTGCTGTCAGGCATTGCCAGAAGGAAATAAGGAGAAGAGCAAGTAACCAGGAGGCAGCCAGCAGTTGTGAAGCAGGGACATACGGAGAGCAAGGAAACAGGCTGAAAAAAAAAATTTGCGGGAAAAATGGGTGCATCACATTTCTAGTGGCCTTTCATCTGGGAAGACCATAAGCTGCTTTGTGAATTGCTCTGGACACAAGCAGGGCAGTCCAGCAGGCGCCTGTCTGTGTGGGAATGATGAGAACAGATGTGTGCTAACGTGGTACTGATCCTGTGAGCACAAGCACAGGTAAATAACATTGCTGACAAGTCCCTGTGAGGGCAATGAGACCAGTTCTGTGCGTTTAGGTCAGAGCTGCAGTTTGTGCATACAGACCTTTTCCTCCTTGGCTTGTACAACATGGGGAAGCAATACCAGCAACGCTGAGCCCTTCTGTCTCGCTCAGAGGAACAAGACATCATACCAAAAAGCTCTGTCATGCTCGACTTGCACAGCTTCCAGATGCCCTTTTCCAGTACCTGGAAGTAAGGGATCTTGGCATTAGCATCTTCCACCCTGAACCAAACACAGGAGCTGAGCAACGTTCTCAGCTTTTATGCTTCCAGCTGCCACCGTTTCTCTCAGAGTCACTCTGCGGCAAGCTGCATACCCAAGATCTCCATTACCTGATCCAAGACAGGTAATAGAGCAGGTTGTTCCTGTTAAAATGAAGTTGGCTCTGTGTGCAAGAAGACAACAGGTGGGAAACTGGGGCAGATCATGTCTCCTGGTTGTTACCTGCAAGGGGAAGGAACAATGCACACACTACAGGATCCCACAAGCACGTCCTGCCCAAACATTCCCGGTAGCTTTGCTACAAGCCAGCTGCTGCTTCATAAGGCCAGACACATAAGCACAGCTTCTTTTGTCCTCTCCAGCCCAACTGTTTTCTCATGCCCCAGGTGATGCCAGGCTCACCAACTCTTCCTCACTGTCCACGGTTCTCCCCAGCCTCCCGTCACCCAGCCTCAGCAACCCCATTCTGCTTGGATGGCTTTTACAAAAGAAAAAATAAAATAAAATAAAATAAAATTATAAAATAAAATAAAATAAAATAAACCATCTCTCCCACCTACTTCTTCCTCCTCTTCCCTTCTCAGCTGTGCAAGGTCACAAGCCATGACCATGGCTTGCCCTACTTCTCTCATCCAGAAGCATCAGGCCCAAGTGCCATCCGAGCACAGCTTGCTAGACAGCTCCAAGATGCATTTTTATCGTAAGCAGGTCGCAAGGCTGTCCCAGAAAGTCTGAACCATACAGTATTCACTCCACGTGATCAGTACCAGCATCTGCATGATGGCAATAGACCCTTCAGCAGGTCCCACTAACAAGGTCTTGCTGGTGATAACACTGTCCCTGCAGAAAGAGCAGCTGAGTGAAGACATTGGATCCACTGTCCTCCTACCCATGCCCCAGGTGCTGGAGGAAGAACTGGGATCTTTCCCAGCTGGACTAACCCTTCCCTCCAGGTCAGGGCTATGCACAAACTGAAGCAAAGGTAAGACCATGTGACAGCAATGTCTTCATCCACTGCACTAATTTTTAGAGTACCCTATCTAAATGTTCTGCTTTCCAGAGACAGGATCCTGAGGAGTTTTTAAACTCTGGGCTCTCTAAAGGCTTTCATAAACTACCAAATAAAAATCCCACTCCAAGACTCTCGTCATCATCTCCAAACGTGATCATCTCCAAGCTGGATGGTACTTACTCAGCTTTTCTCTATTCCCACAGGGAAGAGATGCCACAGTGAAGGCTGGGTTAGGAAAAAGGCAGAGAATGGCATTTGGGAGAAGAAAATGCCGCATCCCCTGCACGACATCGCTAGGCAGAGCAATGCAGATATCAAGGCAAGTACACTGATCCTAGGGAAAAGTCAAGAGCCATCTACATTTTCAGAAATTCCACAGAGATAAGCGATGACTGACAGTTCAACAGAAAACAAGGCCCAAAAACCTGTGGCAAGAAAACATACAAAGAGAGAGACTCTTCAACTGGAGGGAATGGAGGGAGAAGCAAAGTAGAACAGAATAGAATAGAATAGAATAGAATAGAATAGAATAGAATAGAATAGAATAGAATAGAATCTATATAAAATAAAATATTGCTCTTCCACTTGTATCTATGTAATACAAAATATTGCTCTTCCTTTTAAGTGGGAACTCTTTATGTGTGGTAACAGGGCTGCGTGTGCACCAGGGCAACGTGTCCGCTCATCCCTCTTTCCCTGACAGGACCAGACAGTCACAAAGACAGGAAAGAGGGAAGGGGGGAACAAAGCACTGATGCATCAGGTCAGTAGCCAGCCCCACTGCTGTGATTTTGCAGGTATTGCAGCCCACCCACAGCACCTGTGCTCTCAGTTCCCATCCTCCATTGCCCCTCAGCCTCCCAGAGGGTACTAGAAGCAGCCTGGGTAAGTTCTGGATAGCAAATTCAGATTTTGGCCTCTCCTAAAGAGTGCTGCTGGATGCTTCAGCTCTTCAGGCTGCAAACAGAACACAGCAGGCAGGTATCGCAGTGTGCGACAGGGACCTTTGCTCCTGTTCCCAGGTGCATGAAGGAGAGCTGCAGAGCTTACGAGGTCTGTTGCTGAGGGGAGTGAAAACACTGACAGAGCAATTCCTGGGGAAAAAGTTGCAAAAACTCTCCTCTCGCTGATCAAAAATTTGACTTCTACTTGCTTCTCCTTTATCTATCTCTTAAATTTTTTACTGAAAAAGAAGCCATTTCAAACGTCTCCCATTCTCTCTCCCTCCCCATGACTGAAGAGACCCGGTTTCTTCTCCACCTCCAGCATGTGTCTTTGTCACTGGACGTGGTTTCCAGTAAAGTGAATTCCTCAAGTTCCTGGTGACCTTCCTGCAGCCGGCCGGGGCTTGCTGTGAGAGGAGGAAGCCCAGGCACACAGCTCTGGCTCTGCTGTGTAGCATCGTGGCAGGGGAAGAGCCGGCTCAGCAACAGGCAAGAGGAGCCAGCACCAAAATACCACTGGCAGCTGCTAAGGACAGAATGGCTATTAGAGGGTTGCAGCTGCTCCTTCCTAATTAAAAGCCAACTCCAGAAAGAAAAGCATGGAGAGAAGGGGGGAAAAAAGGCTGAAAGGGAGCCCATCCTGCATGACCCAGGGCGAGGAAAGCAGCTGCTTTGGTGTCCTTGCTCTCCCTGTTGCGGCACAGCTGCTGGGCTCCCCTGTGTGTTTCACTCACTGCCCGGCCTGAGCCTACGCACGGCTCCCGAGCGAGGCCAGGCTCTTTCCAGGTTTTTCTTCCCCACAGTCTGAACCAGGACTAGATGCTTGTGTTATGCTGGAGAGTCAACCTGCCAGGAGAGGGGAGCCTGTGGGGTGCTGGCAGTACCGCACAAACCATCACGGGTCCCCAGGCTTTACTGTGGAGGCACCAGGTCTAAACACACTTTCTTCTCTTCCTACCATTGTAGGAATGAACAGAAGGGAAGTTCAACGCTACCAGACTATGAGAGACCCATATCTCTCTTTTCATCTTGTCCTCATTTTCCTTAGGCGGAGGTGTTACTAGCTAAGCTGGATGAGCCGTTCATCTGTCTCATCTCCTCCTCCAGTGGGACAAAGGACCTCAACAGCACGAGTGGCAATTTGGTGCTCCTGTCCTGCTCCCCAGGACACACTGAAGTTCTCCTTCCTCTGCCTCAGAGAGCGACATGAGTGTCTTTGACCACTCTGGAGGCCTGGGGGCTGCCTGGCCACAGGTGTGCTGAGTCCGCCATCCAGGTCCAACTGCTGAGGTAGGTCCCATCCCGCATCCCCCAGCTCCAGCGCATGGTCCAGGAGTGGCAAAGGAATGATGAAGAACTGCAGCAGGCCAGCCTTTGGGGAACCCTTTACCTGCTCCCCACAAGATGCCGAGGTGAAGAAGAGCACCCTGAAGACAGAGGTGAGACAGAGTGCTAGCTCAGCAGACGTAAAGAGTGCTTTGACCAGAGAAGACGTGTAATGGCTCCTGGAGATGACTCCATCTCTTACCCCTCTGAGGAACATAGAGGGGGTCAGACACCACATCCTCTCAGTAGCTAGAAGAGTGAGAAAGCCTAGAACCCCTAAACCACTTTAGCTTTCAAAGGGGTGCCCTGCTAATTTCTTGGGCATTTTGGTTTTGGGCTCTGCAGTATTGATGTAGGGGAGGATTTGATTCCCCTGAAATCTGTGTTTCCTGGTGCTCTATGTTCTCCCATCCTTTGCCACAGGCGTTCTCTGTGGAGATGTGCTTGGATGCACAGTCCTGCGGTGGGGTGCGGTGTAGGAACTGAGGCCTGGGGTGAACGTATGGCATTGCAGTGAGTGAGCTGAGGGATATCCCGTAGTGCAGGAACAGCAAAGCTAGCTGCAATGGAGATAATGTGGTGAGCAGAAGCAGCCTACAACTACTGTTACCCTCTTTTCCCTATCTCTTTGTTCCTCTCACTTGGCTGCTTCTGACTTGCCTCATTTAGAGCTAGTTTGGGTCTAGCTGCAGAGGTACCACGGCAGATGGACTGGTGAATGCCCAGGGATTTTAAATGTACACCGTGCCTTGGCAAGAGGTAGCTGTGAGACATCCTCTAGACCAGGATGGATTTGAAATGTGCGCTGAGGGGACAACATAGAAGACATTACTGGTGAAATCCACAGCAGACAGGTCATTTTCCAACCAGCAGTTCCCTGTGGATGATCTGCAGACACCACGAGCCAGCTGTAAGGAGGGCATGAAGCTGAAGTTTTTGTACTTCGAGCTCCTTGCCACCTTATACCATGGTGCCTCAGAGCTCAGCTGGAGGCAGAGGGACGTGGATCACTCAGAAAGCTGGAGCTGCATTGACCACAGGATAAAGACAAACCAAGGCTGCAGAGTTGGTCCAAACTCACAAGTTTCGGGGTGTTAGCTAGAGGTGTAACCAACCAGGGATAGACGGCTTTCCCAGGAGCATGTCATCCTATAATGGTCTTTGGCAGATTTTGCTCCCTCCCAGGAGCCAGCAATTGCTATTTCAAAAAATGTCAGTGGACACGAGAGCTTGTAGGTCTGAACCTGAATAATGATTCCCATGTGTTGCTACAGATCTCCTGTTCCGTGACAAGTGTCCAGTTGCACGTTGCTTCAAAGCCCTTTTGATTTGGCCATTAAGTTTTCCTGTGGTAGCAAGCAGCAAAGCCAGGGAGCTTAGACCAGCTGTGGGAAATGGCCGTGTGCTGGAGAAACAGCTGTGGGGGAGGGACACAAAGAGGAGACCGAGGCTGTGTGTGAGCACACGCAGTGATGGCTTCACACAGCCTGTTCAAGCTGGTCTGAGAAAAGGGACAGGGCAAGGTAATGCTGCTTGACAGTCCGGTAGGCAGATGTTCAGGAGCAGTATGGCATTAGCAGAGGTGGAAGCATACCAGAAGTTTTTTTTCAGGTGATACCACTGAAAGAAAGCATCTGAATTTTACTCCTTGGCGTGGCCCTTCTTTACTATCACAACAGCCCAATCCTGACTCCCCCAAAAGCCCATGGGTGAGAATGGAAACACATGAAAACAGGCCCTAAGGGCAGGTAGCTCCCCTTGAATAAGGTTCAGCTGTGGATGCACTTGTGGCACAGCTCCATCCTCCACATCCCCTCCATGGACCCACTTTTCCCCTCTCTTCCACAGGTTCAATAATTCGACAAATAGTCCAGAAACGCTGCGCTGGGGAAAGCCAGGGTCACCCTGAGCAAGGTAAAGGCCCCCCAAAGCTTGGTTTTATGTGAAGAGCTGCAGAAGACTATGCAGGTGATGACTCTATTACATGGCCTTGCCCTCTGTGCCCACACAGTGGCCAGGGAGCTGCATGTCAATACAGCCATCCCTTCGTTTTATTAATGAAAAGTCCCCACCCAACATCCTTGGGGACCATCTGTGTGATACTCATGGTAGCAGATCCCTTCAGATCTCCCAGCACACTTCTCAGGTAGGATCTGCAGGAAGAAACGGCTTTACAGGCATGGAATTTGAAATTGCGTCTTAAAGGTGAGACTTCCAAGGAAGGATGAAGGCGTATTGATGATCAAGCTTATGCTGCAGCACCTTCTCCCTTCTCCACCCACAGAGACAAGAGTTCGCTGTGCATTACAGTGATGGCCATTTTGTTTGTTTAAAGAGACAGATGGCCCAAAATGAAGACATGTGATGTGTTCCAGTGAGGAATTAATAGCAATTTTAAAATGTTAGAGATGTATTTTAAGTGGTTGTGTATTTTGTAACAGGGATCAAGCTTGAACAGCTGCAATATTCAGCTCTACTCAACACAGCCCTTTTCCAGCATGACTACCGTGTGCAATATTATGTCAATACTTGAAATGCCCAGAGATAGGTACCTCAATGTTTCATTTCTCCTTTCTCTTCCCCATCCCAGATGTATACACAAGGATAGATGTTTCCTGTAGACACCACAGAAAAAAGCACTGGAAGCCCAGGCCATGGGCTGACACACCATTCATAATCTTCAATGAGACTTTCCTCTTCCACATGCCGGAGCGTCCAGCATGGGACTGCACAGTCCTGGTCTCCATTTATGAAGTGGACTCAGACCCCAGGCATCTCAGTGGACAGGCCACCCTGTCTGGGGAAGAGAAGAGTGAGCAAAGCAGCTGACCACTGGGACATCATGCAGCAGCCCATAGCTAAACGGCATCCTCTGCTCATTTAGAGGGGAGGTCTTCTGTGGCAGTTGCATGTGGTGGATCTGGCCAGGTTTTGTTTCACGGAGACAAGCGAAGGCAGTGCTCACAGTGGGTGTATCTAAAAAAAAGATGAGTCAGAGCCTGAAATTCTTGCTCCCTAAGACATGAACAGAAGTAACAATCTTTTGTCTTCCTCCCACTCCTTGCTGCTGCTCCTAGTAAGGAAAGGGTTTTTATCTTTGCTGATCCCATGTCATCTTTACGATAGCAGCAGGGTTTCAGCAGCGCCTTGAGCTGGAGACAGTTTGTACCTACGGAAGGAAACAGAGCCTGCCCTGAAGTGCTCACTATGAATAGACAAGAGGAAAAAGGGATGGGAAGGAGGAGTTGTCAATGATCCTATTTATAAGATAGAAAATCACTAAAAGGTTAATTGATTTGTCCAAGCTCTGAGGAGAAATGTAGCTGGAAGCTTGAATTTGTATGGATATGCCCTCCAGCATCTGAGAAAGTAATCGCCATTTTTTTTTCCTCTTAACCTTCCAGGCTTGGCTTATTAGGACTTCCAAGTTTGTTACAGAAGGAGTGAAAACAGAGGCCCTGGGGCTATTGGAGTGAAGCTGTCTTGCTGTGAGCACCACTGTGCTTGCACAGGTCAGGTTGCTAATGGGAAAGTACCATCCGTCTCTGCCAGAGATGCCAGCCAGAGGCTTTCATTAGCAGTAGTCATCCCAAAACTAAACACCAACACCTCTCCCCACGCTGCGAGCATGAGGGTGATGTGTCGTCTCTGACGCTTTGGGCGCCAAAACAACTGTTGTAGTTCAGCCCCACTCGGTACCAAGCTACGCAGTCTCTCTCTCACTCCCCCACCCTCCAAAGGAATAGGGAGAGATAATATAAGAAAAAAGACTCGAGGAATTTGGGATAAGGATATTTGGGAGCAGTAACAGGCAAAAAATGAACTGAACTCAGCTAGAGTGCGAAGTGATTGTGGGAAATTTATGTTGTTCTAATTGTGGTGAAGGAACAAGGTGTGGATTGTGTGTAAATTATCCACTTTCATTCGGTGTTGTGATGATATTTTAATTTTGGTGTGGGGAATTAATCTTTTTTGTTGATCTGTGTGTATTTTAACAATAATTCTTAGATATCTGATTTGCAGAGGTAAGGAGTGGGATGAGTTGGTTTTATTTAGCGAGAGGGAGGCTACAGTGGCAGCTTCTGTAGGAAACTGCTAGAGGTTTCCCCTTTGTCCAGTGGACTCAGCCGGGCCTAGGGCGGACCCGCTGCTGGCCAGGGCCGAGCCAATTGGTGGCAAAATGTTCCCTGATAATGCCTCTGCGATAAGGTATTTAAGAAGGGGAAAAAATAAAAAAAAAGGAGAAGTGAAGAAGCAGAAGCAGGGGCAGAGAGGGGGAAGCACGAGCCTTGTGGGCCTTGCAGGCCTCACCCTCTGGCCTCCCGCCGGGCGGCCGTCTGGGCTCAGCTCGGCCCAGTCCGGCTGCAAGAAGTGGAGAGGAGATGAGATGTGAAGAGAACCTGAGAGGCGTCTGCCTGAGCCGGTTGTGAAGAATTTGTGGTGAGAGGAACGGCTGCAGACGCCAAGGTCAGTGAAGAAGGTGGAGGAGCAGTAATGCTGCTCCTGGCCAGAATTCCCCTGCAGCCCATGGTGCAGCCCGTGGTGAGGCCGGCTGTGCCCCTGCAGCCCATGGAGGCCCACGGAGGAGCAGAGATCCACCTGCAGCCTGTGGAGGATGCCATGCCAGGGCAGGTGGAGGCCTGAAGGAGGCTGTGGCCCGTGGAGGGCCCACTGGGGTGGCCGTTCTGGAGGGACTGCACCCCATGGAAGAGATGACCCACGCCGGAGCAGTTTCACGAAGGACTGTGTCCCACGGGAGGGACCCCACGATGGAGCAGGGGAGGAATGCGAGGAGTTCTTCCCCCGACAATGAAGCAGCAGCATAAAGCGACAAGTGATGAACTGACCATAACTCCCATTCCCTCTTCCCCCCTGTGCCGCTCGGGGGGGAAAGGTGGTAGAGATAATGTTAAGCCCGGGAAGAGGGAGGGGTGGGGGGAGGTTCTCTTGTTCTCTTTCTCATTATCCTGCTTTGATTTTAGTAAGAAATGAATAGTTTTTCCCCAAGTTGAGCGTGTTTTGCTTGTAACAGTAACTTTAACTGTCTTTATCTCAAACCTCAAGCCTTTTTTTCTTATATTATTCTTATATATATTTTTCTTTCTCTCCCTGTTCCCTCGGATGGTGGGGGAAGTGAGAGAGAGACTGCGTAGCTGGGTCCTGAGCGGGGCTGAACTACGATACCTGCGTGCAGAGGAAACTACTCATGTTGCTTGGGAAGAGACATCTCCCTCCAGGGGAGGATGCTGCTCCCTGCCCCTTGGAGGGTGGCTGCTGCATGGGCAGGGCAGCCTTGCCAAGGTGAGCACAGCTGCAGGGTTCTGCCCTGGCTCCATGTCCAGACACAGGGAGCACCAAAACGAGACATTCATCCCCTGCCCGCCTCACATCATCCTTCTGCCACAGGAATCTCTGATGGGGGCTGGAGAAGGGCTGGAGCTGAAGCTGCCTCCCCACCCTCCTCCTCCCCACTCTGGCTGGATCTAAGGACTCAGGTGTTTCCTGCACCCTGAAGCGGGGAGTTTAAGATACATGCTGACATTTTTACTGCCATTAATTCAAATTAATCTGGATATTCTTGCTGTCCATATCCATTTAGTCTTCTTCTGAATCTTGATGTATTTTGGCCTTTGGGAATTCCTGGGGCATGTTCATTGCATTCATTCACAGCTTAAATTTTCCTTTCACCTGTCTCCCTGTCCTGGTCTGATAAGAGACCCATTTGTCATTTCCTGTACTCACAGCATGTCTTCTGACTGATTAGTGGCAAATTCCCTCACATAAGAGCCATCCTCTACAGGCAGATGGGGGTTGGAACTCCAGTTTTCTTTTGTTTTACATTTTTTCTTGGTGGCACTCATTAAAAATCCTGCCCCCCTGCCTCAGTCACAAGACATGTAAGGTCTCACCTTCTGAGAAATCTATTAAATGCATGGATAGGTTTTGTGAAACATACAATCAAAAAACCCAAAGTGCTTTAGGTCACAAAGGCTTATGTTGGTGTGGGAAGCAAGTGAAAGGAGACCAGTAGAAAAGGGGAGGGAGGAGGAGGTGCTGGTGTTGAAACAGGCACTCCTGCAGCCATCCCCACCTTTGCACAGCTCCTCTCAAGTTTGCTTGCCCTTGGGTTGCAATACAGACCTGACTCCCTGGTCCTGCGAAGGCAGGAAAGATGAAGCTTGGAGGAAGGAGGCCGGAGGATGGCGGCAATGCACTGCAGGCTGGCAGTGATGTTTGAGTTGGGATGGATGAGGTGTCCCAGGGAGGCCAGTACTCAACTGTCCAAGGTGCAAAGCCCAGGCAGGGTGGTGGGAGTGGACGACAGCTCAGGAGTGCTTGCAGGAGGTGGGCAGGATGGTGGCTCCTGGGTGGTGGAAGCCCTCCAGGTGAACAGCATGGCAGAGCCACAAGGAGATAACGGAAAGGAGTCGCTGTTTTTGTCACCCTCTGTCATCCCCTCCTTGCAGAGGCCAAGCATGGTTTGGTTGGCTTTGGAGTCTCCTTCCTTTCATCCATGACCATCTTCAGCCCTTCCAGGCTTTGATTCCCAAAGTTGTCCAGACACAGCAGCAGCAGCAGCAGCAGCAGCAGCATCCTGTTCCTGACAAAGGATGCCTGTTGCCCTGACTGCTTCCATACCTGGGTCAGAGGCTTTCTCTGACCTTTTTGGGGCTGGGCTGCTCACTCTTGTCTTCTACAGTGGACAAGTCTCCTCTCCCAAACACCATATATTCAGTTTTGCTTGAAGCCGATCAGGCCCTTCGCTGTGCTGCCTTCGCATTAAAGCACATGGGCAACAGGTCTGACTCTAGATGGAGCCAATCAGTGTTGAGGAAGAAAAAGGTGGCTTATAAATAAATACATAGTGTTTCTATATAAATGTATATTAATAACTAAATAAGTATAAAGTATTTAAATAAATAAATATGTGTAAGAGTGCGTACAGGTGGGAAAATACCTCTGCACATCCTACCAGAAAAATATCACTGGAGCAAAGCGCTGTCAAACCAGAGCCATGACCTTCAAGTCCTTCGCATGCCGATTTCCCCATCTTGAGGCAAATGCTCGGAGAAGAAGCCAGGCTCTGGCTTGCAGGTGAACACGCTGCTCAGGAGACAGTTATTCCACCCTCAACGCAATGAGTCAGTGTGTTTATACAGTTAAACTATTAAGATAGTTTTACTCCTCAAACTCTCAAAGCTTCTCGAATTAGCCCCCGGCAGCTTCAGGTTTGGAGCTATTAACCTGAATTGGAGAGTCATTTCCGTGCAATTGCTTATCCTGGTTGCAGGCCGTGTTTAACTGGTTTGGGTGCGCCTGCGATAGCTCTGAAAGTTGACTGCAGGTTCCAGTCCTCGCACAGCTTCTCCTGCCTACCTGCAGGAGGTGATGTTCTTGGGATTGTAAAGCAGAATGCCCTACTGAAGTGGCAGAAAAAGTTTTGGTGACCCACTGGAGAGTCCCAGGAAACATGCAGTGGCTGGGAACAGCCCAAAAGTGAGTCCAATACCGAACAGAGACGCGAAGGCTATTTGCATTTGATCTGGGTGGCTTCAGCGAGAGGTCTTACTTACCTGGGACTGTTCATTGTTTTTTTTGCAGGGCTTGTCATTCCTCTTCCAAGCTCTTCTCCCAGCTTTGTAGTGCCAGGCTGTCATGCAGGTACCAGCAGATTTGCATCAAATGAACGCGCAGCTGCTTTGCCGGAGCCAGGCGGGTTTAGTGCAGCGCAGAATCTGTCCCTGAGGAACCACTGCAAGTTCAGCCTGGGACCAGCAGCAGCCCCCAGCGTCACTGGGGTTTCTCCCCATGGGCACCATGCACTGCCATGAAGACAAGCTCTCCTCTACGCATGGCTGGGATGAAGGGGCTGAAGAAAAGGAATTTCCTTCCTTGAGCCCAGAGGGGTTTGCACCTGAGGAGAGCCAGGTCAGGCACATGGTCACGGGCAGAGAGCTGCTGCTTGCTGGCGTTGTGTGGAGTGGGAGGGGGCAGACAGGGAATCAGGATGCGGTCCTTCCCGCTGTGCATAGCTCCTGTAGTGCCTGTGGGACAACAGTGTCACGTGCTTTGCTTTTCTGCTACAAACAGGCCCAGAGGCACGTTCTTTAATCCATGTTTGGGTAGCCCTAGCGAAACGCCACACAGATGAACTTAAGAAACACGTCCCATTCAAGTACATCAAAGTACTCAGGTCCCCTTTATTCTACACTCAGAGCTGGACATATTAGACCTCCCCAGCCAATGGCAGATCTCAGATTCAGCTCTGGAGACAAATTTTGGGGCCCAACCAGTTCAGCATTCAGTTTCAAGTCTCCTAAGCCACAGTTTCCAGTGCTGTGCTGCCATTCAGCTGGCGGGAAGGGCTCTGAAGGCAGTCAGGCTGGGCCACCGGACACTTTGAGACCTCTGGCATCCAAGCCTTGGTCTCAGCCAGCAGAGTCGGCAACTGAGGCTTGGCTAGTGGGAGCAAAAATTTTACAAATCAGGAATTTGCTCCCATTGAACAGCACCTTCCTTCAGCCGCTGGCCAGGCCAAAATAATTTCGGCAGTGCTGGCAGCCAGCCCCGGGCACATGTGCGCAGGGCTGAGCGGCCTCTGATCAGCCCGGCTGGTTAATCTGCCCACACGTGCCACACGTCTCCTCCCCAGGAGCTGCCAGCTGCTTTGGTGCCTGGCCAACCTCCCATGTCCACCCTTCCCTCCCTCCTCCTCTCTAAGCACCTGCTTTCCACAGCAAGGGAGGGAGTGGGTGCCTGCCTCTCCCCTTCCCCGCCAGCCCAATCTTCATGCAGCGCAAGTCCCGCTCCCCAGACGCGTCTCCCCAGTTGAAACCAAGAGACAAAGGGGAGCTACCCTGAGCATGCGCCGTGCGTCAAAGCCCGGGCGTCTCCCCTGCCGTTCCCACGCTCCTCGCACGGCTGGGCTTTTGCCAGCCCTCTTGTGCTGTCCCACCAAGACCCCAAAGTCATTCGCGACCGCCGCGCTCCTTGCACGCTGCCTGGGCGGAAAGCCACCCAAAAGCTCACCCCAACACCAGCTTTTCCTCTCCTGCCTGCAGCAGCCAGCCTGTGCCCACCGAGCTGGCCCTCCTGGGGCAGTGGCAGCTGCTGAGGGGGGAGTGGGGATCTTGCAAAGTGCCAATTTGTGACAGGCTGTCACAGAAAGGAGTCAAAAATGCTGGGACTCACCCTCCTTGCCTGCCTCCAGATCCCCCACTGACCCCCCCTGGTAGGGATGGGCGTCTTCAGGAGCAGCTCAAACCTCCTGAGGGCCGAGCCAGATCTGGACGATGCTTTTCCCTCACTGTTGACTGGAAAAATCAAATCTGGGATGAAGCTGATCCTAGTGATTGAGCGTCATTGTGGTATTTGCCGGTGAGGAGAAGCAGCCCACCTGCCCGTTGCCCTCCTTCCTTCCCTCCCTGCATGCTAGTGGCTGCTGCTTGTAAGACCGGTAGCCACAGCTTCTCTGGAAAAAGCAAGCATGTGATTGTTCCTAATCCAGCACGGCCAAAGCAGTCCTGATAAGAACAGTCCCTTGTTGGGAGTGTTTGTGATGAGCTGGGACAGAAGCCACTGCCCCTGCTGACCATCCCTCACTGCCCACAGAGCCCCACGCCTTCAGAAATCCCAAGGATTTTGCCCAAACCTTGCCTCCAGCAAATAGGACCTCATGCTGGGCAACACCTCCCACCCAAACTTGAGTCCCAGAGCAAGATTAAACCACCACAGCCTTTAGGAAGGCAAAATCAGGGAGTCAGAAAGCACCACCGGCCCTGCCTTCCCCCACCCACTACCATGCCAGTGATGCGTACATCACTCGCATGCTCCACACTGGGATTTGATCCCTCCGGGAGCTCCACTATGTATTTTAGGATTTTTCTGTGCTTGCAAGGACGGTGGATGTCCATGGCCCCTGTCCAAGCAAGCAAGGCAGGGGGCTGTACCAACAGCCAGCAGTGAGAAGCTGTGCTTCCTTCCCTCTGTATTTACCCCACACAAACAAGATGCAAATACGTGTTTAAAAAAAAACACACTGCAGGGGGTTGGCAGGGGACCAAGCAGCATCTCTGTGTCACTGTGTCAGCTCTCGCAGGGCCCACAGCGTAATCACCAAGATGACAGCCATCAGAAGGAGGAGGAGCCAGTGTCCCCCCCGCCCCGAGAGCAGAACAGCAGCATCATCCTGACCCCTGAGCTTCCAAGGTCTGCTTGGCTCTAGACAAGCACCTGATTCCCACACACCACTTGCCTCCTTTTCCAAGGCTCTCTCTCATAGAAGTGGCTTCATGACTGATTGAACTTTGCCAACAAACCAGCCAGGAGGTGGATGTTATTTCACACAAGAGATAAGGGCACATTGACTGATATCACACAGCAAGCCTGTTGTAAAAGAAGTAAGAGAATTTAAACCCACAAAACTCTGGTTTTGCTCTTTAGTGGCAGACAGAGGCTTTGCTCCACATCGGAGCATAGCTGAACCTGATATAAGCTGTTTCTCACCTAGGAGCCTGTTAGGAGATCTTCTTGTCCAACCACCTCACGGCTGTGGCAGAGATCATAGAATCATAGTCTTTAAGGTTGGAAAAGACCTCCAAGATCATCAAGTCCAACCATAACCTAACACCACCACGTCCACTAAACCATGTCCTGAAGTGCCACATCTACATGTTCTTTGAACAGCTCCAGGGATGGTGACTCCACCACTTCCTTGGGCAGCCTGTTCCAGTGCCTGACCACTCTTTCAGTAAAGAAATTTTTCCTAATATCCAACCTAAACCTCCCCTGCCACAACTTGAGGCCATTTCCTCTCGTCCTGTCACTTGTTACTTGGGAGAAGAAACCAACACCCACCTCTGTACAGCCTCCTTTCAGGCAGTTCTAGAGAGTGATGAGGTCTCTCCTCAGCCTCCTCTTCTCCAGACTAAATGATAAGATGAAGGTTGCTGCCTGGTAGTAGCATTATGTTTGCAATCCTGGGCTAAAATACATAAAAAAAACCAAAAATGGGAGGCTGGGAGAGTGGAGAGGGGGATAAAAGGCAATTACATCCTTTGGAGAAAGGATGAGTTTCTTATACCTCTGGGATTGGCACGGGGGCCAAAGGCAATGTATTTGATCCACCGTGCTTTGCCTGTAGCCCTGTCCCCCTCCATACCCACCAGTGTGAAAGCTGACGAGAGCTGAGGCTCAGCCTTTCCTCGCTGAGAATCTGCTGGTGCCCCACGAGCATCCCCCTGCGAGCTGAGCCTGGCTTTCGGTCCCAGCAGGTGCAAGGATCTCGCGCTCGCTCGCAGCAGCTTCCTTTTCCGGATGACGCAGGGGAAGCCCAGCGCCCCATGACCGCTAGCAGCCCTCCGTCCGCCTCTGCTCAGCACTTTCTGGCTGCGGGGAGCACGCTGGAGGTCGGACAACAAATACAATGCATCCTCCGGCCAGAGGGGAGGAACTGCTGACCCGAGTGCACGAACCACCCAGCTTCTGGCTTGAGCAACATCTTGCGGCGGCTGTGATGGGGATAATGACATGGCAGGAAAAACTACGCTGGAAACGAAGTGTGTGTGGAGGGGATGAGGTGGGGAGAGGAAGAAACGGTGTGAGCAAAAGGAGGAAATGTTAAGATGAGCCAAATGAGACTCCAGGGAGAGATCTCCTTAAGGTACCGGTGATCTGGCCAAGCACAGACTTCAATTTGTTCTTTGAAGAGAAACAACGACGCTGGTTCGCTCAGCTCATGGCCCAAAGAGCCTTGGGAATGAACACTTCTGTTTCCCTCTCCTGGAGCCAGCCCTGCTCCTGCAGGGATGGTTTTGCCATTCAAACACAGCTGGGCAAAAGCGAGAGGAAAGATCAAACCTGCTGCGTCCTTCTTGGTGCCCCAGCAGTTGAAGACCCAATCTGACACCTTAAAGGCACCTGATTTCCCCTAGAGCCTGACTAAACTCCAGAAAACTCAAACTTGCCTCACCAGAGTGGCAAGTTTGGGTGTCTGAAGCCCACAACTCTCATTTTTAAACATCCGCCACAGACAAAAAAGGCAGCTGTGGTCCCGGTAGCCTATTTTTGTACCATCTTGTTGATAGCATAGAGACTTTCTAGTCCATAAAGGGAGGCCTAGGGAGACACTATGGAGTTGGCTGGGGCTCAGGCCCTGATGCCCTGGGATGATAACCCGGCGTCTGGCTTCAAAGCGGAGTCTTGCGGGCAGCCCCTTGTGAGCTCCAGACAATTACAGCACTATGAGCCCAAAATAGCAGCTCTGCCCTTGCCACTGCAGTCCCGCAGGCAGAGCGGGTATGGAGGGGGAAAGTGCCAGATTTAGCCAATTTTGTGAACTGACTGGCAACTGAGGTTCTCACCCACGGGGCAGGTTTGGGTTGCACGGGCAGAGCTCCGTGAGGTAGTGTGCACCTTTTCTGCACACGGCGGGCGCAAGGCTCCTGCTGGATTCACTCTCCCCAATCCCTGCTCCAGCAGCTCAGCGACCCTAATGCGTGCTGAGTTCCTCTTACTTTCACACAAAAGAAGCCTGCAAAATTTTCTTGAAGCCTTATCTCCAAGGGCAGCAATCTAACACTTTTTTTTTTTTTTTCAGTTAAGCAAGACTGACAGCTGGAAAAATACATTCAAGTGAGCATTAAGAGGTATTGATAAGAAGAGTCCTGGAACTAATTCAGCTGTCGTGGAGCGCAGCGTGCCCTGTGTGTGCACAGCATTCGCGCTGTGTGAACAGCTGCGGCCGGGAAGCAAACCCCTCCAGCCCCTGGGTGCGAAATACTTTGGGAGAGCAGCTTGGCCAAAAACCCGATCCTCACAGCTCAGAGACCAGCTAGCCAGGGGGACATATTCCAGGGCATTCAAGCCTTCAAGGTGACAGAGCAATGTAATTTCTTCTGAATTTCCCCTTCCAACAAATCCTTCCTAGGAAACTCCCTCTGGGAAAGGGAGATCTCGGTCTCTAACTCCATTCTGACCTTCTCAGCATCCATTTTGACAACGTTGCTCCAAGATTAGTCCTAAATTCACCCTCTAATTTGACACAGGCTGCCACAGAAACCCGTTAGGTGATGGCTTTGGCTCTCTTCTGGTCAGGGCCAACTTTTAAGAAGTGCTAAGTCTCTCTCCCTTTAAATCTCCCTCTCCCTTTACAATACTTTACGAAATCAGGTCATCTTTCCTATCCCCACAACTTCCAGTTTTTAAAAACAAGGAGAAAAGCTTCACCCATTCCCCCCAACTAGGAATGAAATGGGAAAACATGCTTCCCAGAAGACATCATCAAACCAGAGAAAAATAGTTTTCCTGAAGCATTTGGATAATGAAGGAATATTTCAAAAGCCTTTCCATGCCTAAGGAGTTTCTAAAATACAAACCAAAATAAAATCCAGCTGACCAGATGCCAAATTCAGACTATCTACTAGTCTGCCCAAATCACCACTGATGGTAAAAATACCCTTTTGTTAAACACACTGGACTCTGTGGAGCTTGGTGCTCACCATCACACAGCTGAAAGTCTCTGCTGGAGACCTGGGGGTTTAGACCTGCTCCAGGCAAAGCTCTGAGATTCAGCTCAACCTGGGGCTCATCTGCCCCACACTTCACTGTGGGAAAACAACGGACAATGTGGGGCGGAAGGGATGAGAGAATGCTGTTCCCCAGGGTTCAGCTTGCATCTTGATGTGGGCTGCAGCAGCCTTGGGCTAGGACGCTGTTGCTGCTCTCGGGAACAGTATGTGATTGCTGTGGACAAGGAAATTTAGGCTCTGGCCTAACGGAATGTACAACATCCTTGAAACGGGGAACAGAGTGGTACAGAGGTACCACAGCTCATCCCTGTTATCAAGATCACTGCATAGCTGCTATCAAGGAAGATGAATTGCAACTGCTGTCTCAGCAATGATGGTGAAATCGTGTCCTGTAGCTGAACTCTGTTCATTATAACACCAAAACACACCTCTGTCCCAAAAGCTACCTGCCTCCAAGGCGCGACCACCCCTCACTGAGCACGCGTTCTGCGTTTCTTTCAGTCTATACCTTTAAAAGCAAAGCAAGAAGACTTTACACCAATCCTGACAAAGGTGTGTGTGACTAGAGTCACTCAAGCTCCATCTAAAGGTAAAAAACAAAGAAAAGGGGGATATTAGGGGAAAAGACCACCACCGAAATTTTGGGATCGGTTGACAGGCTGAGCCTATCTCCCTCCCCACCACAGGGATGCCTGTTGGGTAAGGGCTCTGTGTTGTGTGCACTTAAATACTAACATCAAGCCAGCTACTAATAATCACTAGTTTTTGGGTTTGTTTATATGTTTAAGTTTATCTGTTGCTTTATATCCACCTTGGCAGTCAGTATCTGTCACCGGCATCACTTGAATCTGCATTTTGTCACCAACCTATATAACAAATTGTTGTCGTTGATTTAATTAATCTAAGATTCTGGAAACTTTAATAGTTGGCATTGGGGACTTAAGGGATTTGTCTCAGTGTTGCTGCTCATGAGAGTCCCTGAATAGGCTGGGCGAATATCCTCCCATCCTGTAGGTTACCAAGAGTGACTTTGGTTTCAGTTACTTCACTTCTCTCATCTCTGTCTTCCTTCTTGGCTTTTCATGACATTTCATGCTGCCCCATTTCTCCACCGGCTTGGTGACGGGACACTGGTTAAACCAGTTGGCAGTTGAAATGCAAGCCTCAGTGGCACCCCGGTCAGCCTCACGTTCCCAGCTACGTAAAGACCTTTACTGGTGTTCCTAGAAATAACTACGCTGCTGGTGCACCAGACTCTTTGTTGACCAACTCAGGTAATAGTTTCACTTTGTTTGCTTAAAATTAGGCCCTTGCATCCCAGTCTCCAGGTTGTTTAAAGGGGCATGGTACCTCTGGGAGAGGTTTTAAAGGCTTTCTGCACAGGCACTCAGGGGTGCCCAGTGCTGACATTTTGGAGATGGTTCCTCACCATCCCAGTCTCCTCCAGAGCCCTGTGTTGTACTGACTTGTCTCTAACTGGCCATTTTCCTAAGTGATGCAAAAGATTGTGGGATTTTGAGAAATCACCCTAGCACTCAAGCTGCAAACTTGCTGTTCTCACCCACAGAAAGTGAACCAATTCCTGCCCTAAGAGAAAGAGACTTACAGTTTGGGGTCAAAACCACACTAAACGAGTGCCTTCTGGAGAACATCCTCGACGTCTGGTTTTAAACGTCTGTTAATGAACAAGCCGGTGCCTCCAAGCAAAGTCACGCTCCCACAAGAACGTCTTAATCATTAACTACAAAATGGGCGATTTCCCTCCGGTGTAGGGAGCAGGGCTTCAGCTGAAGATAACATTAAAGGCCATCAGGACCGCGCATGGTCCCAGTGTGCCTGGGAGCACGCGGGCAGGGACTGCTCTCAGCTCATCAGTGCTTCTCAGCCTTCATCACCTGAAGGTGTTTTTCCCTGACCCAGCAGCAAGGACAAGGCTGGACTCTGACTGTATCTGTCCCATGAGGACTTTGGTTTGGTCCTTTACTACTGAAAAAAAAAAAGGTTTCTCACCCGGATTTCTCTTACCATCTCATTTTTAGCCAAAAGCATCCAGATGGCTGAGCAGGTCTCAAGTTCAGCTGGTTTGCAGATCTGACCTCACCACGATTTTATACACAGGAGGGAAGGTTCAGGTCAATGCCAAAATGAACAGCTGGGCTCACAAAAACTTATAAAGTTTTAAATCAAGGCATCCCCAAGCTAATTTGTTTCTATTTTTCATGTATTCAGATGTTCAGGTGGCCTTGTGTAAGTGTGGGCTAGCTACATTTTGTTAAACAAAGGAAACCAAGATGTGACGCGGGACAGCAGAGCTTGCTTTGATTTTCTTAAGGCGGAGGACAAGGGAGCCAGCGAAAGCACCGAAGCTGGTGGTTTGCCTTGCAAGGACACGCTGCCCCGGGGGCTGCGTCTCCCACGGTCAGCCCAGCATCTTTATCAGCTGCCCCACAGGATATTTGCTTTCCAATACTAAAGCCAAAATCAGCTGTTGAAAAGGACACCCAGGGCCTGGACGGCTTGGAAAAAGATTTTTTTAATGCATGTGTGTTTGTGTGTGTGTGTGTGTGTGTGTGTACACAGGACGCATTGAGCTGGCTCTGCAAACAAACCGGTGCCATCAACTGCAAGTTCCCAGGGTTTCCAGCAGCAGGAGGGGAAAACTGGCACCGGACAAAAGCAAAGTCTGTGGCCATCGCCAGGCACACGGGGGCTGGATGAGGGCCAGATTTGGGTTACTGGGCCAGAAATGTGCTCTCTCTTTTCTCATCTGTTTGCAGAACTTGTGCAGTCCTTTCCCTGCACCTTCACGCAGAATACAAATAACTTTCTCCTGGAAATAGGCAGGGCTGAACAGCATCCCGGTAACCAGTCAGTGCCTGCAGACTTCACAGAAACCCTGATGCAATAAAAATGCAGATGCATTAATCAAAAGGGCAGTGACCGGTGTATAGTCTTCTGCTCTGTATTGGTAGGAGGTGAAGGCTAAGCCAAGAAATCAGTAATTTAGCTAAAGCTTGATGAGAAAGCACTATAAAAATAACCTTTCCCCTTCTGAGTGACATCCTCATTTTCTGTGGCGGGGTTGCAAACCCTACACAAAGGGCAGCTGGTCTTTACGTGACCTGCCTGCTGCTGTGGCTTGGCCCTCCATTCTTCAGGGAGGACAGAGGAAAAATCACTGAATTCACTCCCAGTGACCCAAAAGCAGCTGGGAACGGTAGGCAGAGCGTAAGCTCAGAGGTTCCCCTGGGGAAGGAGCAGAGTTGGGATGGGCAAAGCAATGGTGCAATTTCTGGGACTAAAAAGTGTAAATAAGCTATTGACTCACTGAACTCCAGCTACGACGAGGGGATAAACAAAGTAGGAACACTGAGTTCTGCTGGATCCAGCGCCCTGCTCCTTCAGGTCAGGGTCTGGTGAGCATCAGTTACAGCGGTTGAAGTCGCTTCTTCAAGCACCCACTGCTGCTTCTGCTGGAAGGATCAAACCCCTGCCAAGATTTCTGGCACATCGCACAGTTCAGAGATGACTTAGATTTGACATGAGAAGAGCGTCAGGGCCTCAAGGCAGGGTGAACCCGCTTGTTGTGCTGAAGGCAGGGGTGCTAAAGCGCAGGTGCTGCCCAATACAAACCCGTACTGGAAGTGGAGATGGGTCCAACTGGAAAAGCTATATCCAGGGGCTTCAACTCATAGTTGAACACTGAAAGCTCAAGTCTCTCCCACATGTGAAGATAAAAAGGGAACCAGGAAGTCTGAGAGCTAAGATAGAAATGCTTTGCAACTGTTAAACATTTCCATGGGAGACTGTGTTTTTGTCAGTTCCTCCGTGTTACCACACACATCTAGAAGCAGGTGAAGGCAAAAAGTCCAGTTTGGGTGTCTGAAGACAGTGAGGCTGCTAGTGTCCCCATCTTAATGACTTAATATGTCTTACTTTGTCTTCTTCTGACTAAATTGAACAGTAGGAAGGACCATAACCATGAGATCCACCTGCTCCTCGGGAAGCATCATTACTTGTCAGTTACTCAGGACTTTTATAGGTGTACAAATACCTATTAATGTAAATATTTATAAAAGCCTGGATATTTACAAATAAACCTAGCAAAAACAATCTCAAAAATAAAAACTAGTTGGGAGAGGTCAGAAAGAAAAACAAATGAAGATGTTATGGAAAAACTTTCATTTTACTCCAGGTTGTTCACACTTTCAAACCAGAATGAAAAGACCTCAAAGTGAATTTCAAAAACCTGAAGTTTGCATCTTGAGTCTTCATCCGAAACATAATTAAATGTAAATGAGTGGTTTGATTTATTTTGTTCCTGAAGAGAAACCAGTATTTTTCCAAACAACTCTACTGAGGGATTTATGAAATAACCATTTTTCTTTACAGCTGTAGCCTTCTAATTAGACTTTCACTCTAAGGTGAATTTTTAAGCCCTTCAGACCTGAGACATTACACACAATCCTCTATAATCTCTTCCTGAGGAAATTATTGTATTATTTAACAGTTTTTGTGTTGGGTAATTACAGCAGGCTTCCTTCCTCCTTTCCATCCCTTGTTCTCTTTATTTACATCCGCAACAGGCTCACACGGCCGCAGCCTCTGCCGACTTCCAGCGTATCGTGATTCAGTGAGACGTGGCGAGAGTGGAGAGCATGGGCTCGGCAGGATTATTCAGCACAGAAGATCTGAGGTTTTTGACACAGAAGCTGCAATGACTATTTCCTACACAGTCCAGACAAACACAGCGTGGTAGCTTCCTCGCAGGCTGTAGGAGGAAGTGCAAGGGCAGAGAAAAACCCACACACAGAGGAAACTCTGATGGCAAACACCAGAGCAGAGGTCAGCATGTGTTTGAGATGATTGCAGGCAGTGCTTTTTCTCTACCCAACCAGAGATTCAGCGTCCTGCTAGGTGGGAAAAATCACTCTCCAAGGCAGGAAAGACACGGGCAACTGGTAATATTTTGACCCTGTTCAAGGCTGTACCTTTTGGCTCTGCTGTTTTCCCCAACTTGGTGGGACCTGGGAGCTTCCCAGGGATGCACTCACACGACAGTGGAGCTCCTGAGCTCTGCTGCATGACATTGAAATTCTGCCACTGCAGACAGTAATTGCCAGTCCTGACTTTACAGCACCTCAAAAGTTTTGGGTTTTGAAAATTAGGAAGGATGGCTGATTCCTGATGAATAAAAGTGACATTCTCCAGGACTGGCAGGAGAGGCAGAATTTGTAAGGCTTTCTGAGAAGATATTAGTCCAGCACACTGCACGCTGGGCTGGAACTCAACCACCGTGTGCTGTTGCTGGCTCTGCCAGTGGCTGCCTGTGACCTGTATCAAACCACATCACCTCTGCTTACCCTCCTGCCCTTTCTGGCACCTCAGACAAGCACTTCAGTGCTGCACCCCTCCGAGACTCAGACCGACTCCTGGTCAGGACGCCTTCTCTGGAGGCAGCATTCAATGCATGCATGAATAGCAGAGTGGACTGCAATCAGACTTTATTGGCTGATCTCTATTTAATGAGACTGGTAAATACGAATCATATATATGTATATAGACACACACAGAGCTTTGTTTGCACCTTATAATGCAATTGCATTTAATGCTGAGTCAGTAGGAGCTCTGCATACTTCAAAAATAAAAGCCATAAAAAGTGAATTTCCTATGAGGAAAAAAAAAGTACCCCGTGTGCTAGCAATCAGCTTTGTTGCCTGGGTACCAAGTACAGTAGCTCCTTTTTGCTCCCTGCCAGAGCCCTGTAAGCGCACGCTGTATTTTGTTTCAGTCCAGAACCATCACAGCTATTTATTCCTCTCTGGTGAAATGCTCCATTTGCTGCTTTGTGCAGACCCAGGCTGGCATCAGAGACAATCCTGCCCGCGTGTTGAGCGAGCTCGCCCGAGGCTGCCTCAAGGATCTTTCAAGGGAGGATTTGAATCCGTAAAAGTCTTATTGTCTTCGCAAGGCACAGCAAACAGTGCTTCTTCCACCTACCTGCTTTTCTGTAAGCCCCTGACACAATGCAGCACTGTGCGGTGCTGCCTGGCAGCTGCTGGCAGCGTCTTGCTGGGATAGTCGGGTTGTGGTGGAGAAACAGCAGCAGGATCTGTTTTGACTTCTGGCTGCTGGATTTGTGATTTTACTAACCCTGAAAAGCTGCAATGACTTGCTGAAGATGTGGTACCCAGAGAAGACAAACCAGTGTCTGGAGCCACCAGTGGATTCGGTGACTGTGATTTAACACAGCACCACTCAGCAGCAGAACCTCAGGAACCCGGAGCACTGTGGTTGTAAAGCAGGATACATCAGCTCTGAGGTGCTGGCACTTGGGCTAAGGACAGTCAATTTTCTTCATTCTGGGAATTAATTTATTTGCTTTCTCCTTCTCTGTTTGCAAGGACAGAGGAATGCATCCTCTGACAAGAAGCCTAGCAGTGGAAAACCACCAGAGTAACTGGTAAAATATTGGTAATCTCCGCTTCTTCCCACTATGGCAAATAACTCTGCGCATTTGGTGGGAAGACCAAGAGTCACATTTCACAGAGCAAACACTGCTCTTGCTTTTCACCATTGTCTGCTCCTTGCAGAGTGCATTCCCTTAGGAACTGGGGCTGGAAATTTCCAGCCCTATTTCCCTTAGGGCTGGAAATAAACTTCCTCCCTAATCAATTATCAGGAGAACAGTAACTCAAAAAATATAAGTCTCGTTCTATTTAGTGGCCTCACCACTATGAAAGATGTTTAATTTATGAATAGATTGTATCCAGTTCAGACCAGAAATAGGTATTTTTTTTCAGTTAAAGAGAGAAGGCAGTACATCTGATATTGCCCTAAGACTGCGCAGGCTGAATTTTGCAGGGTTAGATCCTTACTGAGCTGGAGCGGGACATTTTTCCCTAAGTCTGAGCATTCAGATTTTCATCTTTTACAGATGGCTGGAGGAGTGAGGGGGGTGCACCCTAGACTCTGCCAGTTACCAACTGAATCACCTCAGAATGGTAGCTGGCACTAGCTGTCTGGCGAGACAAGCGAGTTTCCTTTAACAGCAAAAGGTTGTTTTGTGGTGGGTTTGGTTTTTTAACTCTTACACCAAAAGTTGCATTTTCACCAGTTAACAGCAGGTCCTTACACCAGCGACTTCTGAGGCAATGCAGACACTAAGACAAGAATTCACAAAGTGGAAACAGAACCCAGCAGTTTCAAGAAAGAGTTCAAGCACAAGTTGTATTTACAAATCAGCTGAAAGGAGGATTAATCAGTACTT
>JAAGAY010000389.1:0-33955 GCA_011801015.1 Ardeotis arabs | reverse complement strand
CTCAAACCTCGAGCCGTTTTTCTTCTATTATCTCCCCCTGTTCTCTCGGAGGGTGGGGGGAGTGAGAGAGAGACTGTGTAGTCTGGTCCCGATCCGGGCTGAACTATGACAATCAACAAAAGGAACCAGAACAAATTAATAATCCCCTCCTTCAGCAAATTAAACTTCACTCTGCTAAATTAGTTGACCTTCAAAGTTTGCCCCAGGGGAGTGATGTAAGATTGGAGAGTTTATCTGAAGAAACAAAGATGAAAACTGGGATGAAGAATGTGAGGTGGCTAGTGGAGTGGATGGGTCTGGAAAGGTTTGTTTAATTACCTTAAAAATAGTTCATTGAAAGGGGGAACACACTCTGCATAAAGGTAGATTTTTGCGATGCCTTATTATTTAGTGCAAGGGACTGACTGACTTCAATAAGAATGTGTGTAGAGAGAAAGAGGAAATATTCTCCATAAGTCAGCACAAAGTACGCTGCACCAGCGTAAGGAACCAAACGAGAAGGCAGTACAGAAAGATGCTGGGTTTTTTTCAAGACGATCCAAGTTGAGGCGGAGTGAGAGTGTTACTCAGCTAACACAAGCACTCTTCAGAGCAGACATTATTTCAAACCACTCCAGACACATGAACTGAGATGACATGGATGTCTGAGAACTGCAGCTCAGCTCTAGAGCATCTTCCATCTCTTATTTCAAACACATTGGGTTTCTGTTGCAATGGACTTAGAACTGAATATCTAATAAGAAAAGAATTAGAAAAAGTAGAAAAGACAAATGGCTAACTTAAAAAAAAAAAATGTTAAACACGGAGTGTTAACTCTCATGCTGCAGTTCTCTGGCTCCTGTAAACTTACGGTCTTACCTTTACCAGAAGGGATTCAGTGCCACATCGTACAAACTCTTCTAGGATAAACATGTATTTTTGCTTATTTTGAAGGTTTTATTAATGGTGGTGATTGCTGCACAATTCTCTAAGATCTGTGACATGGGCTACCTGTATGATGGTTAATGATGATAATTGTATGAGCAGACAGATGTACATCAAAAACACTCCCATGATTTCTCAAACTCTGAAAGTATATAGTTAGTCTCAACTACTAGGAAGACTCGGACACATCTTCTTGATACAGCTGTAACTTTGCTAAGTGTTACAGACAGATTCTCACTAGTATGGTTCTTGCAAAAAGGTGATCTGACTAGTATCTCAAAACACTTACATGCCAGTTGCATTGATGGAGAGCAGGAAGCCTAACCTTTGACCAGCAAAGTAAGAACAGCATAAGCTTTTCTAAAAACAAAACCTAGAGGAATTAGTGTCCAGCATCAGTCACAAAGTGCATTTAGGGCTCTCTATAAATCTCGCTGAAGCATTTAATGAAATGGTCATCTTCCTGTGTAATTTGAAACGGATGCAAGAGTTTTGCACTGACAGTGAAGATGTTTAAACCCCCAGAGGACTAGGGCTAGAACCAAAAGAGCATATGACACTGAGGAGTGAAGGGCTTTCATGGGCTCTGACCTGGTACCTTGAACCCATGTGCAGGACTTCAGTATTTGAAAGACGAAATGAGAATCAGCCACCTCCAGATGGGATCTCCAGCATCAGCATGCTGAGTAGGGACCACCTATTTTCAATCACTTGGAAACACTCAGGAGAGGAGGCTTATGTGGTCTTTTTAAAAAAAAAAATACATAGGTGTTTCTATTTTGTGTGTTCTTTTGTTTTTAACACATCCCATGTATATCAGAATTCATGGGTCAGAAGATTTTTCTGGCATGTGGAAAATTTAGATTCAGTTTCCTCTTCCCCTTCCTCATCTGACTGATTAAAAATCTATTTGCTCCATTTCCAGCAGAGTCTCTTCAAGGAGCATCAGAGGAGGACTCCAACCTAACAACACTGAGGATCCTCACTGGCTACTACAGCGAATGGGAGTGGCTGGTCTTTTTTCCAGGCATAAAAAATAATTTCACAGGCTCAAGTCCATAAATATTAGCAAATAAGGGATGGACAAAGAAACACATTGTAAGTTGGGTTATTCTAATAAGGTGTTTGATGTCAGCTAGGTTGTTTCTTTCTTCACTTGAGGAAGATTAATGGGCCTATTTTCTATCTAACTTTCATCATGATAGTAAATTTTTATTGTGATTTTCTATTTAATGTGCTTTTATCATGATTTTTTAATCATCATATCTGAGCTCCCCTAATGTGAAGCTTTTTTATGACCTTGCCAAAAAATCCTTTCTGACGTCAGAACCCCCGTGTGAGCAGGTGTTACATGCTTTGGCAGTGATAGAATTATTCTTTCATAGTCTATAGAAGTTCTTAAGCTGCCTTCATCCCCGTAGCATCTAAACCCCATTGAGTAGCACATTAACTGACAAGACTAACATCCATCATCTTTGCTCCATTCTGCTCTCTTGAAGAAGTGTGTATGTAGGGGAGTGTATGGTTTGGGTGAGGTTTCCACTGTGTTTTGTTTTCAAATGTCCATGTTCCTAGGTGTCTATCTCAGAAAAATTCTTTCCTCACATGGAGCAGAGGCTGCAGAAAAGTTTCCAAAAGTCTTTCACTCCTGCCATTATTTATGCTTATGTCTCCAGTCAGGCTCTATCTTGTCCAGAAATGAGATTTATCATGACAGATAATCTAGTCCAAGTATTAAAAAAAGGGATCCTTCATTAGAGCATTTTATACCGATGAAGCCTTTTGCATCTACAGTAGAAAGAGCTTTCCAAACTAAGGATTTTTTTGTATGGTCTTCCAAGAATGCAGTAACAGTAGTAGCTAGAGCCATTGCTCCTTACATACATACCTACCAATAAAAAGACATTCAGTTGAAGTTCTGCCAGTGAGTAAAGGTTCATGATGGCTATTAAACACCATCCTTAACTTCATGGTTTACTTGTTGTTTTACTTGTTCAGCTTAGTATTTTAGGAACATCTCCAGGATAAGGGGATCCTAATACTGATGATAATGGAGTATTCTAGTGTGAGGTTACTTAACCTTGGAGAGCTGGACAGTCACTCTGTTATTAAGAGACATCATGAAATCAAAATATAATTGCAGATTAATGTCTTGGCAGTGTTATCATGTTAACGTCAAAACACTGTATAGGTACCACTCCCTTACCATACTTTAAAGATGGATTAGGAAAGCAGTATTACTGTCCATCCAGGACATGATTACCCTGTGATTGCATCACTTCACCTCACTCATGGCCTTACTTCCGGGGCACTCCTCAGTCTTGGCTTACTGCCACTACTCTTCAGGGAGAGGAGCTGCAAAATCCTCTGGCATCATCAGTCACCCCTGTAGCAAGATGCAGCATCAGATTAAACAGGAAACAGACCCACTTCAGCGTGCCATCAAATATGTAGATGATAAAATGCTCCTGGACCACAGGAGTTCTCATCTAATATAGTCAGTGTTAGTCACAGTCCAGTGAAATATTATCTCATAATTTTGTAACCAGTTGTGGTGAATTTATAAAGCTTCAGTTCTCAAACTCTGGTGATTTCTTGAAGAACACAGATAATTTTTTTTTAAATTGAAAGCATGATTAAAGTATGTAAGGCATTGAAAACTTACAAAGAGAACCCAAAATATATTACTTCAATGAAAATTTAATTGTCTGGTGAAGGTTAGAGTTGTGATTTTTGAACTCTCAGGTTTGATAGGGATTGATAGATTTGATAGGTTTGCCAAGGATGAAATAGACCTTGCTGACAGATCTATAAGGAAAACTTGGACCCTATGAAATTGCCATACCTCCCAATTTTCCCTGCTTTGTTTTAAGCCGGTCAGTTTTCCTCTTCCTATTTCACAAGAAATCTCCCTTAATTACTCCCCTTACTCTTGGGGAAGCCACTTACACCATTTCCTGTTGGATTTCACCCTCCACCTCCTGTTCACTTAGCAAAGGAGTTTTTATTCATGCTTCAGTTTCTTCCCACTGCTGCTGTTCTGCTCCCTCCTCATCTCTCACAGCTCTTTCCCCTTCTTCTGCCGTCTGATTTTTCTCCATCCCCTCACTCTCAATGTTATCCCTCCTCCCACACGTTCTGTGCTCTCCCTCTCCCATCACACCCCTCCATTTTGTTTCCCAGTCAGCCCAGCAGCAGAAATCAAACTGAGTAGCATCCCTGTCCCTTGCTGGTATTTCAGAGCTCTGGAGCCAGACCAATTTTGCGGTGCTGCTAGGAGAGGAGAGGTGGGATACGGCTGCTGAAGGGGAGGGAGCAGGGAGGCAGCACAAAGGACACAGTGAGAAGGCAGGCAGAAAGCGGCTGCATGGTGAGCGGGAACGTGGCTCCGACACGAAGGGAGACACGTGGCTCCATCTGTCGATCACCACGCTGTGACTCCCCCCTGCAAAGGCTGCGAGCAAAAGGCAGCAAGTGCTGCGAGGGGACATGTGTGTTTGAAACGCCTATGTGCTTGTGGAGGCTGCACAGGCAAGTCTCTGAATTCTTGTTGAGAGCAGGGAACAACTTCAGGATTTTCCCTAGAGAGGACTTCTGGAAGGAACTGAAACATGGGACTATTTCAAGGTGTGATCGACATTTCAGCTCCACAAAACACAAGCTGCTCCCAGGTCTGGGGAGTACACAGTAGCTGATTTCTTTGTCCATGAACAAAGCATCTAACTTGCTACTTTGCAAATGTTGCGATATCCTGAAGAAGAAAGAAACAATGTACACTACATCTAGTCTTGTAATTAGCATCTGAACCAATAATCCAAAGAAAAAAAAAAAGAACGAAGTGCTTTTAACTTCCCATGAGCTGTGACAGTGGAACTCACTGTTACCCTTGTGCTCCAGGGGTCTTCTAGTAGGGTCTGTTCACTCTGGTCCTGGGGATCACTGCCAGGGGTGTATTTCCAATACTCCCCCTTCCTTTTTGTAAAGAGATCACATTATGATGAACAGCCTTGGTAAGCAGCAGCAAAAATACAGGTTCCTGAGAATGAATGTCTTGTATCTCACTGTGGGGAATACTGACTGGATATTTCATTGGCATAAACCCCCTTACACTCAAAGGTCATACACCCCATACATCCCACAGTCTGTTGTCAGTTTGTGCACTGACTCATCTACACCAATCTCTACGTTGTTTCAAACCCATTCAGTATGATGCTCAGCTATCATTCATGACTACACACAGTCTTCTCATCACTCTGTTCAAGTAACCTGCCTACTGGGCCACTATAGGAAAGACACATCAAGAAAAAGATCGGGAAAACAAAAATGAGTCGGAGGAGGTAACCAAGTGCTTCCACCTATGTCTTCATTCCACTAGATGTACACAAAACTAAAACACAGCAGCCTAAATGAAATGGGGAAGGGGAAACATCTGGCCAATATCAAATTGATCTGTGGCTCTTGCTGTTGCAGGAGTCAGACAGTATATTCCATGATAATTCTGAATAGGAGGTGCTGGGAAATTTTGCATTCAATAAGTTAGGATATATATTCAGGTTACATATTATTTTCTGTGGAATTCTCTGTCTTCATGTAGCCTGTAGGGAATCCAACCAGTAAAAATCAGAATTGATTATTCATATAGACCAATCCCAGAAAATAACCTGAACTCCTCTTAAACCAGTTTTGACCTTCAAGGTTGCTTGAGCAGGCTTTCTGGAGACCAGCACACAAGCATCATAGCCAAGATCCATCCTGTTTTATGTAAGTAATCCTTCAGAATTGAACCCTGGAACGAGCAAGGCAATCTGTTTTGGTACTTGTAGACCAGTACGGAGAGGAAAAACTACAGATCCCTTTAGATATTTTCACAGATTTCTAAATAGGAAACAGTCCCTCCTACCTGTGAAGGCTGTGAGAACAAGGGGGACTTGATACAGGTCTTGCATTCTCTCCATACTAGCTACTGGCAGTATAAGTGGTTTTTTTTTGCCTAGCTCAGGTCTTTTGTATGACCTTCCTATGTTTGGATGAAAAAAAAGCCTCAGCTGCATGGGAAAACTTGCAGAAATATTATGCCCTGAAGGGCTTTTTCTAACACAGTATAAAAGTCTAGATGACATTAGAGGGTCTAAACTTTGCCTTTGTAAAAAACAATAGACTATTTATTTTCAGTAGAAAATCTGGTAACTTTTAAGGACAGTTATCTTGGCACAGCTGTATTACAAAAATGTTACATTTATTCTTGTACCCAAGCAATGTTTTGATTTTATTGCTCATGCAGATTACAAAGTATACATTAATATTAAGAGGGGAAAATCAACTTTCTCTGAGCATACAGAGGAGTCTGAAGCTGTCAATATGTTTTCTGTCACAGGCTTTTCTCTTTATCAAATCCTATTTTGTCCCATACTGTGACATAATAAATACTAAGGTGGAATTTACTACTTAGCAGTCTGATACATATGGTATAATTGCAGTGAAATTGTACTTGTGCTTTGTCCCAAAAGCAGCATGTTGTTACCTCAAGAGGCATGGGATCTAACCACTGACTTACATTTGTAATAGATTTCTCTCTCTTTCCTGGTTGAAACCTACAGTTCTGGGGAAGTAAGTCACATTCTGCAGACAAAATTGCAGCACTGTGCTAATTGGAAATATGTAGCCACTAGCAAACAGCATCTTTTGCAACATGCAAACCTGCAAGTGTGGTGATGTATCAACACTATAATGTCTCTACAGGGATATAGTACAAAAGCACAAAGGAAGAGATCTCTGACACCATCTAAAGCTCATACAAAATATCATGTCAACCTACAATATCCAGACTTTATCAAACAGATATTTTAAGATGAAGTCTTGAATTCTGATTATGTTTGCAGTGTCACTGTGGAGTCCTGTTCTGCTTTGATCAGAAAAATGTTTTAGGGCCAATTCATCCCCACTGTCTCTAGCAAAATTAACATAGCAGTTAGAGCCCTCTCTTAGCCTATATTTTTCATTCTTTTTTTTTTAAAAAAATACACTGTATTTTAGACATAGCTACTTCCTCTACAAGACACAGTCTGATAATGAAAACATCATTAATCTATAGTATGGTGACAGATAGATCTTTGACAAAACACCTTGTAAATGGCTCTAACAGAGTAATATTGACTGATTCTGTCAATACTCAGTAAGGAATTTGTTGCAATATCACAGAATCATAGAACAGTTTAGGTTGGAGGGGACCTCTGGGACGTCATCTGATCCAGCCTCCTGCTCAAAACAAGTCCAGCTAGACGGGGCTGCTCAGGGCCTTGTCCAGTCAAGTTCTGACTGTTACCAAGGATGGAGACTTTACCTTTCTGGGCCCCTGCTCCAGCGTTTAACCACCCTCACGGTGAATTCTTTTTTTCTTACACCTAATAAAAATTTCCCATGTTGCAACTTGCATTTGTTGCCTGTTGTCATATCACTGTGCGCCTCTGAGAAGAGTCTGTCTTCTCTACAGCCTCTGATCACTGTAGACAGTAATAAGATCCCCTCTCCACCTTCTTTTATTGCAGCTGAATAAGCCCACTTCCCTCAGTGTCTGCTCGTTTGTCAGGTCCTCTAGAGTCCATCTTGGTGGCCTCTGCTGGACTCATTCCAGTACACCAACATCCCTTTTGTGACAGAAAGCCCTAAACTGGAGACAATACCTCAGAATTCAACCTGAATATTGTGGGAATAATCGCTGCCCTTGTCCACATGGCTACAGTCTTGCTATTACGGTACAGTACACTGTTGGCCTTATTTGTAACAAAACCACACTGCTGTCTCCTTTTCAGCTTTTTGCCTACTGGGACCTTCATGTCTTTTTTTTTGCGACACAGCTTCCATTATCCAATCTGTATGGTTACATGGAATTATTTTGCCCCAGTTAAAAGACACTGCACTTGCCTTTGCTGAAACCCAGGAGGTCCCTTTCAGCCCAGTGCTTCAGCCTGTCAAGGTTCCTCAGAATATCGTCCCTGCCCTCCAGTATATCAACTGCTCCCCACAACTCAGTGTTGTGCACAAACTTGCGGATCATGCCCCCTGTCCCATTGTCTGGGCTGTTAGTAAAGATGTTGAATGTTCCTGCCCCTGTGTCAATCTTCGAGAGATGCCTCAAGGAATCAGCTGCTAGATGGATTTTGCACCTCTGAACACAACCCTTTGAGCCTGGTGAGCCAGTCAATTTTCCTCTTGCCTTAACATGCACTTATCCAGGGCAAATCTACCAGCTTATCTGGAAGGATACTATGGGAGACTGACACAGGCCTTACTAAAGTCAAGGTAAACAACATCCAGTACGCTCCCCATGCTCACATAGCCAGTCATCTCATCAGGTCAGTCAGACTTCCTGCAAATCAGAATGATCGCTCTTGTGTTTTGAAGAGGTTGTCCTTGAAGATTAAAATATTAATGCAAATTAAATATATATGTATGTATTTTGAACTCTGCTTGAGTGCACACTTTCATCTATCATATTTAAATAATTAAGAATTGGAAAGCATACCCTAAGGAAAGTTTGCTTGATGCAGGGTATTTGATTGGTGTGCCTGGTACTATATACTGGTTTCTTATTCTGGAAGGAGAAAAGCGGCACAAACAAAACCAATGCAAGCTTGTCACCAAACACCTGCAGATTCATATTGTCTTGGGCAAAGGCAGTTTATTTTGGGGACATTTTAGCAACATTGCAGGTGCTGACAGCCACCTGGAAAACAGAATGATTGTATAAGCTTTGAACAGTATGAATTGCAACAGGAATGAATTGCAACAAGAATGAATTGCAAATCCTCGGCTCTTCCCCACAAAAGGGGGATTACACAAATAAGATTAGGTGAATGACAGGCACTGTATGCTACATCCAAATGCCGCTGGAATGTAGTACTAGGTTTTTTTTAATCGTCCTCTCTCATGTAAATTACCTGTAGGGTCCTCCAGAGGTCTGGCTTTTCACTTGTGTCAAGACCTCATAATTACAAAGCAGATACCAGCCTAAGTTTTTGGGGAATCATTTTTATACAAAAGTGTTTACTTGGTGTTACAAAGAAACTCTCATGAAAGAGTTTTTTAGGAAATGATTCTTGATTAGTGTGAAAACACAGTCAAAGCATTTGGGCTACTCTGTCCTGCCTAGGGAGCACCTGTTGCGTTAGAATAGCATGACACTAAATAATTTGATAATCCTATCACGAACTACATTATTTCTTATTTTAACAAAAATCACAGACTGCTTCAGAAATGCCTATGTGAATCTGGGCACTGACTACACTCTAAACAATTTGCCTTTTGGCTGGACTCTGCCTCTGATGAGCTCCTAGCCACCTGGGCAGAGCTGCAGTGCTAGCACTCAGCAGCGCATCCAGCTGATCCTGGGTTAGACTGGGACAGCCTATGGAGGCCCTACCTGAAAGCTAGACTTCCTGTTCCTAACAGAGTACAGATACTTTGGCGTAGTTAATATATGTACTGTGCATATAAATAAAACATGAAGCATGCTAGACTAGCTTCAATCAGGAGCAGTAGCACACTTCTGTGAAATGGAACTACATTACCATATAAAGCATGTGAATTTTCAGAAGTATCTAAGAGAGACTTTTACAAATACTTGCAGACAAACCAAAGGGGAGACTAAACAACATAGGGTGAAAGTAGTAAAATGATGTTTTTCCTCTTTTTTTTGGTAGAGAGAGAAAGGTTTTGAAAGAGCTGGAGCTGTGATTATATGTAGAGGAAAATTCTAACAGTGTGGTAAATTATTAATTAATATTGATGCACTATCAATCAGCATAGTGCATTTATGGAGTAGTCAAAGTTAGAGAGACAGGCTAATTAGCAGTCTAGAGGGAAAGCCATTTGAAAAACCATGGTAGAAACTTTGGCTTAGATTTACAGTGGTCTTTATTTACAGATTTTATGTGTGGCATTGAATCTGTGCATTCAGTGGTTTTGTAAAGGTAGTTAGTAGGTACATAGCAGTAAAAAAGTAAACCTGACTAAATACAATATGTTCTTCCAGACCAAATGTAATGGAAATGCATGCGCTGGGCAGGGAGAGGAGTTCCCTCAGACCAATCCATCACACCAGTTCCAGAATTGCTCATTTAATACAAGAAAATCTATAGTTAGGTTATTTAGCCGAGTAAATATTGAATTCCTATTCACCCCAATAAAACATATTCCTCTGTCTGGGCAATATAAAAATACACCTACTATGACAGTTAAAGACTACAGTGATTTTGGATATTATGTGAACAGAGGTCCACATGCATACCAATTTTCTCCTGACATAACATCTATTGTACAGCAACACAGATTAATTAAAATACTTTCAGGAGTCTTTCTACATAATTTACAGCATTGAGATTCATCTTTATACTTCTTAAAACTGTAACTTTTGAGAATATTTATAGTGATAGTGCCTAGGTTTAGAAATTGCATTTTTGGAGCGAGAAGACTCAGCCACAGATGAAATTTTACTTATGATGACATGACTTCAAGTAATAAATCAACTATTTGTTGTTCTTGTTAAAACAATGCCTGATGACAGTCACTTTTCTGGAGTGGTTTGACTCATATTGTTTTAAAGTCTGTCGTCAAAATCAACTTTCCTCCTTTTCTTTAGCATTGCTGTAAGGGTTAATGGTTGCATTATGCAAGTTCATTCACATTTCCTATTCAATCTCATGGAGAAGCAAAAAAAAAAAAAAAAAGTAGATTTGAAACTGTAATTCAGATTTTATTTTAAACTGCTTATCTCTGTTCGCCTTCTGATTAAACATAATTTTTTTTTAACCAAAATGTCACATTATCTTTATGACCACGCTCTCCATCATAGCAGTAAAAGCTTGAAGGTTTACTGCAAAAAGGGTTCCCCTTACTGGTGACTCCGTGTACTACAACACTTAAATCCCCAATATGGTTTTAAACCTCTAAAATGATTTAACCCAAAGCAGCTGCTGGTTGTATGCTTTGATTTGAGGACCCCTCACACAGTCTTTCTTCAAGGCGTATGCATATGTTTAGCAAACATATGCCAAATCATCAATAAATACTGGCTACTGGGTTTGCAAGTGTCCTTATGATACTTGGATACTTTTCCATAGGAGGGACATATCTTGAACTTGAGGATTTCAGAGTTCTTTTCCAATCATAATGATTCTATGATTCTATCTGTGCATGTGTCTTAAATGCGTAAGCAAACATTATGTGCTAAGATACCAATCACAATATTTACACCTATAATACACATACATTATAGTTATATAGGATAGTTGGAAGATTTTATTAGCATTTACATAGAGTGGCTACAAAAATGAGGCAGTGACAATTATGTAAGTCATCCCATAAGTACTGCTGAAACCATTACCCCCTGCCAGTATGCACAGGGGATACAGAAACCCCATGGCTTCAGAGAGGGTGCTTGCAAGTGCAGAGAAGGTCAACGCTTTAGCAGTGCATTTTCACACTGTCACAAAAGAACCTCATGGGACAGAGCTCAGGAGATGGAGCCGAACAGCTAATCCTTCAAGAGTGTCTAGCCATTTCTTAAAATAGTTCTACCAAAAATGGGTGGCATAAGTTTTTAAGATCTGATAGCTCTATATTTCCCATGGCTAGTCTCACAGTGTCTTGCCAGAATGAGGAATACTAAATTTCTGTTTGCTAAAAAGGTTAAAAGAAACACTTCCCTGTTTTCCATTTGGAATATTAGAAGAAATGTTATTCCATTTCCTATGACATACACTTAGGCTCTTTATGCTGAAATGTCTTCTGCTGGTATGGACACATCTATAATAAACAGAGAAGATGGGAAGGTCTGTAGTCACATTTCCTCACGCTGAAGGTAAAGAAGGAAGCCTTAATCTGGAAGGCTAAATTAAATATGGCTGCTGCAGTCAGGTCAGGGGCTCAAAAAACATCTCAGGTGCTCAGGCAAGTCATTTTAGGATTAGGCTCATCTGTGAGAGTGCTGGGGGCTACCCTGCATGCTTACTACCATTAGCACTGAAGGGCAGAGCTACAGCTTTTCCCACGTTTCCTGTCGCATTTATTGTTTGCATATGTCCCTATACTTATTCCCTGCTACACAGGCAGACACACTCTCATGGGCTGTTGGAAAGCTGGCTCAGCAGAGAAGGCTCCTTCCCCTACAGATGCTCTCCTGTGGCTGGGGTACAAACAATTTGTCTTACATGTGCTCTCCTGAACGATCACTATCCTCTCCCCTCCAATGCAATTCACACACAGGTACATGCCTCAATGCAGACACAAGTCAGCCACCACCATCTTTCCCAAGGGCGTAGCAGGGATCAGCATGCTACAGCCCGTATCAGTGGCATCACAGCTAAGCTTGGTTCCCGCTGAGCAGTGAATGGTTGTTTCCATCCTGATTGCAGCCCAGGCCACAGCCCCAGCGAGGCCACAACAGTTCCTGGGACTCGACTGTCACATCAGGCAAAGCTAGACAGATCCATGCAAACCCCGATGCCAGGACAGCCAGGACATCCCCTGATCATAATCACTGCTTCCCTGGCTCACTTTGCAATACCCCCTGCTGTGGTGGGATTCTCCCTTTTAAGTCCCACCTCCAGGTTTTTTAAGACTCTCAACTGTGGGGGTTGGGTTCAGAGGCTGTATTTTTTAACCATTTCCAGTTCGAGTGGAGAAAAGACATTCCACAATGCGTATGTTTGGAGTATTTTTTAATCGCACGCATCAGAGAATGACTCAGTGAGTACAGTACCCCACTAACTACAGAGCTAGTGTTCAGAAAATATACAAACCTCTCAGTTACACAACATCCCCAAATCATGTTCTTATGCGAAGTTACTAAGCTGCAGATTCCGACCCATTTTTGAGGATTTCCTCTTCATTGCGCGAGGTAGCAACAGCACTGGAAATCCACACTGGACTTCTAACTAGTTCTGAGGCTAAAAGCTGTGAAAGCAAGTCAGAATACTGGAATGCCGCTATGAAATAAAACAAAGCACAACAATCTGATGTTTCCTTTTCAGTAGTCATTACTGTCATCACTTTTTTAACCTGTGTTTTTAGGCAAAAAGATGAAACTTCTAACATTTCTTAAGTATCTCATATCCTCTACTCCAAGCACTAATCTAAACAAGAGTGCTGAAAGCTGACATTGGAATCACCTGACAAGAGAATCAAGCTCTACTGAAGTAATCTTTAATTTAAAGATGAAAAATCTTAAATGATGGTTGGTAGAAAACATTAAAAGTGTTACTGTGCTCTGGCTTGCTTTCAAAGGAAAGAGAATCTACCCTACAAATGGCCAAACATCTGAAGCATCTGTCTGGCCAGGATGTATGTTGTAACTAATTTAGGCATCTGCTTTTGATGATGCCTTTTTGGGCTGCTGTAGGAAGCAGCCTGCACTAATAGTCATGTGTGCCATTTTTGGCAGTAGGCCTGTTTCCTTAATTAAAGTAAGTTCATTCATACAATCAATAAACACACATTTCCTTCCTAAATATATCTTGAGAAAATGTTAATTTAGATAAAGAGTAATATAGTATTTGGCCATGATATAATAATATTAAATCAATATTTGAAGGAGATTAGGGAACATCTTTAAGAATATCAATATCTTCACTAATGGATTAATAGTTCATCACATACTTAACGACTTAAAAAATAAATCAATATTTAAGCCATGTTAGAACAATCAACAAGAAAAGTCTGGGTTAAGGCTGCTTCTTTTGGTCCCAAATCTAAAAAACCTCAAAATACACAACAACAGAATGACATAAATCAAGTTTACCTCAGTACTTAGGATTTCCTGACTTTAAGTCAGCTTCTTAACATTGTTTGAAGCGTGTCTATGCCCTGAAGAGCTTTAAAAAACAATTCCATACTTTTTAGATACAAGTTAGTTACTTTCAGACTTAACTAAGAGGTTTAACTAGAGGCTTGAATACCACGACAGAGTTCCCTCTGAGAACCACTGAATTTCAGGTTAGACCCCGAATTCTACTCCAAAGAGCACTTTGCTCTAAGTGGAGGCAAAGGGGCATATTAGCTTGCTCCTATTTATCTGTTCCTGGCACCACCAAAGCCTCTCCACCATGTGATGAAGAAACTAAGGCCTGTGTGTTTGGGGCAGGGGGGCTACCCACAGCAACCAGTGCGCTATCTCAGGGCAGGCGGGTGAGTAGAGCTGCTCTCCACTTCCATTCTACCAGGATCTCTACCAGAGGTGACTTCCTTCCTCCCCTCCCAGGAAAGTAATATATCTTCACCTCTGAGATTTGAAGCCATAAAAAACAGCCTGCTGACGTTGCGTTTTGCTCGCAGCTCTGCCTTTCACTCCTCCATAGCAGGGAAGCTCAGAGAAGTCTTTCACCACAGCAGCTGGGGTGGGGGAGACAGGCTTGCCAGAACTGCGAGGCAAATGGAAGAGAAGGGTCCCTGAATGGGAGAAAAAAAAGCTTCAGCCCTGAACTGATGAGAAGTACCGGGGCAGAACTATACCTTTGCATAATAAAACATTTTCCTGCCTTCTCCACTTTCACTGAGCGGACACACAGAGCCTGAGGTAAGCAAGCATCGCTGTCTCTCCTTGCCATTTCCTTAATTTCTCTCTGCACGCATACATTGTAAGCTCCCCGCACCCCAAGTTACCTTCGAGCTACGTGTCTGCATAGATCTGAAGCCTATGGTGGTGGTGACCATGCGACTAGATCACGAGGAACTTTTCAAAACTAAACTGCAATGATTACACAATACCCAATCATGCCAAGTGATGCCTGGATGCTCTCACCTGAAAAGTGAAACTGCAAGTTGTTATAGGGATGGAGCTACCCAAAAGACCTGCTAGAGCAGGAGATAAAGAACGACTCAGGGCAGCAAAAGCACAACAGATGCCCAAAGTGTTTATTCTGTCAATAAAAGCCGAAGTTCATGATGCATCTGTACCCTAATTCTGTGATAACTGAGAGGCATGAATGAAGAGGTCCACTCTAATGGATGATGAGTTTCCAAAACACACTGCTGTATTAAGGAAGGAGAATAAAGCATGCTCAGCATTAGAGAGTCCCAGTTACCTGAATAACAGACATTAATCACACAACAAGACACAATTTTTCAAGCTGTAAAATAACACTTCTAAGACAAATCCCCTAATTTCACATACATCCTGGGATTTAGTGAGAGTTGACTGTTGCACTTGTGTTCCAAGTGGCAGACTATTTTTGGTTTCATGGCCTAGAAAACAGATGAAAAACAAAATTACAATTTGGAGGCCAATGTTGTGTCCACATTAAAGAGGAACTTAGGCTCCTCCAGCATCTTGTTAACTTAACTTAACTCTGTGTTGCATAATCTATCAGCCAGTTGACAGACTATTTGTGGGAGCAGCCTTGCTCAAACCACTGCACTTACTTTCAGGAGTAACACCTTTTGCCCTGACTGGAGAGGTCAATTCCCAGAATGAGACTTGAGACGTGGAGGCTTCACCCAATGTGAGTAGTTGGCCTCCTTTTGAGATTCACTCAGCAGTAGTTTCCTAAAGAGAAAAAGAGTTAGTGAATAGCCAGGGATAAGCAGGAAAGTTCTTGTGCTGTGCTGTAGATTTATTGCATCTTTGGCTGACTATAGAAAACATCCTATTTTAGAGTGTTTATAGGAAGCTATCAGAATTTCTTGTTGTGTATATTTTACATTTATTTGAAAATTAATTAGGCTACAGTGTATATAAATTTCACAGACTTATAGCTGGCAAATACATAGCACATGCTCTTGAGAAATACTGTAAAAGTCTCCCAAGCTCTGTTTCTTCCCCATCTAAAATCTGCATTGAATGAAGCATCTGGTTACCATTCTTAATTCCCTGCAAAATGGCTCAGAAAAGGCCCATTTCTCATTTCCAAAAAGACCACTTAATTCTATCTGTGTGGTACTGCAAAGTAAGCATAAATTTCCCATTCTCTTCCTACTTATATTATTTTAAGTCAGTGTAACTAATCCTGATTTACATCAGTGTAAGGCAGGAGAGACGTAAGGGCTCTAAATTTCCCCACTGTTTGTTTTCATACAGTATTTTCTCCTTCTGATGGTTATCCATTAGCCTATAAATCTTAGTAGTCCTAAACTCATACAGCTCATTAATTTTTGAAGTGGTTTGGCCTATTCTTAGTGATATACTTGAGCCAACTCTGGCTGTCGTATCTCCCAATCCCATTTCCTGATCCCATGAGAAGGAACCAGCCTGAGGAATTTAGTCTCAGCTTTACAGCCATGCAGGACCATCCCTGTAAAGACTGTGCATGTGTTAGGGATGCCCTAGGAGTTGCTCAGAAGAGTGCAATATTTGCATATCTACATTCACTACTCCTGTAACATTGTCATTAAACAAAAGTATCAACTCAAAATCCCCAGTCTTTAGCATTTGCAAACATGGACACCAGTGACAGTAACAGTACCTACAAACGTTCTCAAGGCAAAGGACAAATCCCATAGGTTTCTGAGGTACTCACTCCCCTCCTCACTGCTCTCTAGATAACACTTTGACATGTGCTAAGTGGAACCAGACACCAGACTGAATCTGGAGCAACAATGTTAATAAATTAAGATGTCAGTTCAATACACTACAGAGAGAAAATGGAGTCCTAGGACTTTTTATCCACACTCTACCTTAGGAATCAAATGACATACTGATGGAACAAAATGTTAGAAGCATGATATCATCAGAATGATCCCTCCCTGCTTCATCAAGCATTTAAGCTATGACTTGTTCAAGGGTTTTAGATAGCTGATAACCCTCTCTTCAATCATTATAGGGCACTGTGCTTGCATCCAATAGTTTTTCATTAGAGTGATATCACTAGAGATTTAATGGTTTAAAAATACTTGCTACTTTGATCAATTAATGAGTATAAGGCCCCTGTTTAGTCTTCACATGCATGTGAACCTCCCTAAAGGGAGAATTGCTGGAAATAACTTTATTCTTGTATAGGAAACTGAAATTACTGCATGGCAAAACATCAATCTTGCATCCCCCTGCTTATAAATTCCTTGTATTTGTAATTGTATTTACACAGCAAATTTGTATTTACATAGCTTACATGTTTTTTCCACCTGAATGATTTAAAATAATTTTACAGAGCATTCTTAGAGCTGTATTACTTCAGCCTTCCCAAATGCTGAGATACAATTCCCATAAGAAGAAATTAACTACATTCTTTTGCTATCAGCACACCACCACTCAAATTAGATAGCATTATTGCCTTTCTATAGTGAAGCATAAGAAATGAGGTGACTTGACTCAAATCATACACCAAGCAGTAGGTGCAGTTAGGAATGGATTTTGGATTTCTTCATTCCCCATTCTTCTAACACATGCAGCATAGCATGATGAGGACACACACTTTAGTAGTGCAACCTTTCCATGCCATTTTACTTAAAATTCCTCACTTTGTCTTTGTGTAGGGTTGCTATTGCATGATGTCTGCTACATCTCCACTCTGGAGACACTTGCCTATCACCTGGTATGATACAAAATTAAGACTGTACTTGTAATTTAAGAAGTGCTTTGGGGCTTCTGTGGGTAACGGTACCTTGGAAATGCAATGTATTTCATAATTTTAACTGAACAGCTTAGCTTCAGAGTTGTTTCTCTGTAAGTAATAAATTAGCATTTCCTCTTCTAGTTGCTGTCTTTTGGTCTCTGCTATCTCTAATGTGAATTTGCAGCTGTCAAAATGAATAATACACAGCATCAATTTAAACCCTGCTTTTCGATAAGTTCAGCATAATAGTTTCACTTTGTCTCGATTCTGTTGATTGCTATTAAATTCTAGATTGTTTTAAATTCCTTGAGACCATCTTGGAAGTATCAATTATACACTGTAGGCATTTATTAGAATTCAGCTTGAGACAGAGCACTCTCATTTGACTGGAAAACATTTGTTTCTGTTCTTTGCACTTAATACAGAAGAGGTCATGGAAATATAATTTGCCATTTAAGAAAGCAGAGTGTTTAAAGAAGAAATGTTATAAATTACTGTAGAGATTAGAAAAGAAAGAAAAGAACATTAACAAAAAGCAAGGATGGAGGTGAAGAACCACACACGACTTGGTTTTTTGTCCATCTACGCTGTTCATGACTGGTCAAAGTCATTGGAAGAGATGTGATTTGAAAATATAAAGCTCAAAAGTAACATGACTCTCTTAATTCACAAAGTAAACTCCCCTCTGACTTGGAAATGGAAAATTAAGTCATCAATTCCTGCAGGTCAAAAGATTCCTAGAATAATATGGCTTACAACACACGAAGAAACTTGTTATTTCTGTATGAGTAGATGTTCGAGTGGATCATAGGTATATATGCCACAAAATAAAACCCTGCATAAGACGCCTCCCCCTCCTTTTTTTCCTTTTAACAAATATTTGTTATTCCAAACGTTTGTTGATATTCAGAACAAACAGTAACAGCTATAGTTTTTCTCCACTGAACACAGCTGACATGCAAGCACTTTCCACAGCCTCAGCTATTTATACAATATTTGTATAGAAAATATCCTCTGCTTTGCAAAAAAACCAAAATGTTTATATCACCAAGATCAATATTAGAAATGGACTGAGAAAACAATGCCTAGGAATAGACTAGGGTTGGTCTAGAGCTTAAAACTGAGACTGGAGTTAAAATTCAGACTGGATGATACTGAAATCTTGTTGGATGTTCTTTCAAATTTTTGCTCAAGAATATGGATGATATCATAAGATCATCTGGAGAGCGTTTATAGCATGCTTGACAAACACATTCACAGTTTTTTACATCTTATTTGTTACTTTACATATTCTCTATCCACAAACCATCCAATATGTGCATTTTCATCTGACTTGTATGCAAGTATTAAGCAACCATTATTTAGGCCAGATGAAGATACTCAGTCTTTTCTTTTTAATCTACATCCTGCTTTTAAATCCTTTTTACACTTAAATCTAAACATCATAGTTTCTATTAATTATTCTGACTGAAGTCATCACTAACATTGATATACTGATTACTACGACATCTTGATTAAAGCTCAAATGGGAACCAAATTACTACCAAATGTGTACTGCTTTCCATTTTTAATTTTTCTTTCAAGGATGCTGATAATTTCAGCCAGAAAGAATTGCTAACAATTCTTTACTGCTAATAGGAGTCTTGAGTTTCTTACTTCCCTGATCGGGAGCAATACTATTTATTTCCTCCAGATCAATAAAATAGGAAGTGTACAGCCTTGGCTCCTGGCCAGCTTCACCTTGGCCATGATGCTAGTATTGCAGGTGAAACTTCATTATACATGTGGACAGTTATTTGTGCTTGCAATTACATGTCTAAATTATCAGGTAGAATCACTGATGTAACTTTTGGCATAAGGGCAATCCCCACATGAATCAGTCATCCTTAATTTGATTAAAATGCACATACCTGAACATTGATTCTTAATACCTGGTATTATCTCCAAATAAACAATGCACTCAGTAGTGAAGAGAATAGGAAATTTTCATGCCAACGGGCTTTGTCAATTTAAAGAAATGCACAAACATGAGATTTAATTAAACTGGAAAAAAGTGGCAAAAGATTACCACACTTTCAGAGCCTCTAAGCCCATAAGATAAATGGATTATTTATACCTACAATTATATATTGTTTATAAGTTAAGAGAGATGGAGAGAGTGAGAGTGATAGAGAAGCTAAAGGTACAAAGTAGAATATACTATTTTGCACAAAGCACTACATAAACATCTCTGCTCCAGTTTTAATCTTTCCCTTCCTGTTATCCATGGTATCTTAGCTGCTTTCCTTATTGTTTGTTCCATCTCAGTTTGCATTTTTTTTTCCCCTTTCCATTCTTGTTTTTAACCTGCAGCCCTTGACTGTAGCACATTAAGTCTAGTGTAGCATCTATCTTATCTTTTCTAAATAATTTCTGTTCAAAAAAGTCTTTCAGGAAAGTAGCATTGAGATTCCTTTTTTTTTTCAGAACAGTAAGTTGATCTGGCAGAGGACTTCTGGAGAGGCTATTTCATTATTAAACTGAGCCAGCTACCTTAGATGGAAGTGCCTAAGTAAAAATTAATGATTCATAAATAGCTATGCATGCACACAATTCAACTCCGGGGCTTCCTGGAGTGCAGGTATTTATTGTTCTCAAATCTAAGCATTCACGCAAAGGGTAATGAATCCAGGAAACCGAACTTAAAAAGTCATTTTAGATTTGTCCACTTTTTCACCAGACACAAGCTCGATTTCTGTTTGGAGCCTTTGTGCAGGGTGGTAAAAGGTGATTGCATTTTGCTTTTCTTCTCTCCCTCCTCATCCCAGCACAGCAAGTAATTAAGCGAATGGGGAGAAATGAACTAGAGTGGACAGAGTAGGAGGGTTTCCTGGAGAGACAGGAAAAAGAGAGGCTGGGGTTTCTACTTCCCTTCCTAGTAAACTGCATTCTAAAACCACTGAGAAATCTCTCACCTCTTTGTGAAGTGGGAAACTAGCCTGTGCTCTGCCTGTCACTGGTACTCAGCCTCAGCCATACTTCAGCACCTTCAAGATGCAGCCTACTCTTGTGTGTGAGCTTATCCAGGACTGGTGACCTCCTCTCACCAGGAACTGGAGTGAACTCATGCCTGATTGCAACAAATGTCAGAACATTCACTCTGTTTATGTTCCCCACAATGCTGATGGTGAAGATGGAAAAATTGCATGTCATCAGGACCATTCGGCCATAGAAGTGTGCTGCTTTATTCAGTGCCCAGTAATCCAGATGTACACTGACGTCAGAACTGCAGTGAATCCCAGCACGCTACTGGAAGCTGTAAGGGCTTATAAAGCCTCCCAACTCACCAGAGCCAGACTGCTCCCCTGGATTCTGTTTGGCATACACACAACTAGGGAAGCAGAGCAGAAGCTTCCTTCCAGGGCTCCCGGCATCTGTACCCCCCTGCCAGGTCAGATAAAACTTTATGCCACTGGGAACACTTTGTGGGTAAAAGTTGGGTTTACTGGGTTGACATGACACAGACGGCTTTGTTTTCCATAGAAGAGACAGCAACTGGAAACTGAGCAGAGTATTACACAGAGCTGTAATGACTATGTACACTACACAACATTCATCATTGCTATTGAAGACTGACTGGGACCATAATAAATACACGACTATTTGATATATGTCCTCAAAAAGGTCATCCAGAAGCATATCCTGGGAAGCCCCTCCTGGCATGAAGTGCAAGACCAGCCAAATTGTTTTAACTCGCCAGTATATTTTTAGAGTTCATTTAAAACATTTTGTCATGTATGTACTCTTTTAAAGAATGATACATCACCACTGACAGTCAGTGCATACTGTTTTCATAGCCTAGCTTTCATAAATATTATGAACAAATATCACAGTGGTATTGTTATAATGAATTACAGTGATGTGTTTCTTGAGAGAATGCCAATGACTGGTTTATATCCTCCATGATGTTAGTGTCATAAGAAACGTGGCACAAATCTTTTCCCAAGGTTCAGCAGTATCTTTAGGCCAATAATGCTACACATTTTTTTTTTTTTAAACAGTTTCCTCTGAACATTGATGTATAGCCTTTTAAAATTTTATTTTAATACGGTCAATGATCTAACAACACTTATTATGTTTGAAGTTCCTTTATTGTAATCTGGAAATAATTTTCATCTGACTCACCAACAGCCAAACATAATAAAATATGTATAAGCCAAATAATGTTACACAGAGGCTCTCAGTACTACATGAGGTTCTCATGCAGTCATACAGTCCTGCAGTATCAGAGTTAGAGTACTGCAGTACAAGTAGAGAAGGAAGCACTGAAATCTTCCCATCTACTGGTAGCTTATCTGGGAAGGAAAAAAACATTTAACAATGCTACAGAGAACCCTCATCAGCTCCCTGCTTGCACACCTGTCCATTAGAGGCTGGGGACAAGCTTTGAGCTTTCCCTGGGGGTGCCTTGCTCCCAGTCAATTGTACACTGTCTCTGCCCTAGGACTGGTGCCTTGCCAGCCCCTAACAACCTTCCCAGATGGACTGCGTCCTTCAGGACTGATGTGCCAGCAGGCACCCCTAGAAAGACATGGCTGGATGAATGTGAAATTCATTTTTATAAGATCCAGGGGGGGAGGGGAATGTCATATGTTTGCCAGCTGCTTGACTTGAGATAGGCTTGTAGTTGGAGCCATTAAAAAACACAGGTTCTAAACTTTTTTCTTTTTTTTTTTTGTGGTTTTTAATCTAGCCTACCCTGTGAGAACAATAGTTCATTCAACTCCAGCTGTGTTCCACCACATTCATTTCAATAATATTTGGTCTACTGAACATACAGAATTAAGTACCTGTGTGTTCTGAAGTGGCATAGGTATTTTGTCTTAGGCTCTCAGAAAAAGTTCTGCACAAAAATATACTAAGGGGAAATTATATGCAAATGTATACCTGGCCATGGCTAAACTGGCAACATTTGCTAACAGACACACTGCACAGTATGGTAAGCATTTTTTTAACATCTGGAATAAGATACAAGAGCAATTACCTTTGCAACTTTGCTACTCTACCTACTACATTAAATGCTGCCTTCACAACAGTAACTTATCCGTAAGAAATTCTAAATGCCCTCTTTCAGTATCCCAAGGAGTTTTGGATTTCCCAATACTCCTTTTGCTTTCCACAAAAAGATATTTCTCTCCTTAAAAAAACCCAAATCCCAAACCCCCCAAAAATGAAACCCAAGCAAGAAAATTTCCAGAATGATAAGGAGATCAAAAGTAGTGAGTGAAAACAAAAAAGTCTTTGCCTAAAAGAAGGAAGGGGCCAAGAGCTGCATTTTTTTTTTAATTTGACAGGCATTTAGAAGTGTAATTGATGGGGCAGTTAACATGGCTCTTGACCAAAACAGTTCATATGTGATAGCAATGTCACATTTATAACATGCCAAAAATCATGTTAATACGTATTCCATGAAAACACAACTACTTCATACAATCAGAGAAAAAAGATCCAGCACGTTAACAAATGTATTAAAAGTTTCAAGTGCTATATTGTTATTTCAGATTATTTCTACAAATAAACACAAGGAAGACATTTTCAAAAGCTCCCTCTTTTCTCTGTTGCATTAGGCTATGCTATCTTTGCTACAAATACAATAAAGTAAATTGTCTACAGTCCAGGTTTACAGCGGAAACCAATTGCCTCCCACGCTGGGGAGAGGGAAGACCAGATCATTTATCAAAAATCACTAATGCCTAAAGCCACGGGTCACTTTTCAACCCAAAGGATAACAGTTTTTCCTTTCAACTACAAATTCCAGTCTAGACGTGCTTTATGACACCTTTTGAAATGTCTTTTTGCCTAAAGGGTGCTCCAGTGTCAGTTACTCTCGTCTGAGGCCTCTTTATATGAAGCCAGAGGCACCTGCCTTTCACAGGCAGTAGGAAAGCCTGAAACAGATAGAAGAGCTCCTCAATGCATTAATTTTTTGCAGGCTGGTGTTTACTGACTACTGTTCTGGCACCTACAGTGCTTATGAGTAATCTCTCTCTCTCTCTAGATATATATCTCTCTATCTCTATCTAGATATATATCTCTCTATCTCTATCTATATATGTAATTTGGCATTATTTTACCTTGTAAATATTAGTTACTATACTAAGTTTGATGTATAATGAAGCAGAGAAACAGACACACACATACTCAACAGAGGTGTGCCCCCTACAGGCATTCTGTTCTGCATTCGTAGGGTGTGGTAAGCTCCGGAAAAAGGTACGGAAAGACAGTTGCTGCCACTAGGATCTTAGAGTCTAGCTCTGTCATCAAGGTAGACATGCCGTAACTTGATAGTCTCTCCTGACAGCGTTAGCTGGTTGCCTTATGTTATACAAGAACTTTGGGCACACTATAGTGAAAATTAATCTTAGTATATCTGTAGCCCTCCGAGACAGCTTGCTACTAATTACAATGCTTACATTTACTACAGGTTCATGCGGTCACTGTTGACATTTCAGCTCTTAATGGCCCTTCTTCAAGTACACACCAAAGCACAGCACGTCCATGTTGTTTAGCGCCGTGCAGGTCTCAAACCACCTGTGAAGACAGCCATCAGGCACTAGTGACAAATTCACTGGTTGCATTTAAAGTTCCTACTGTATCTTAACAATTGCTATAGAGAAAAGCATCAGGAGTACTTGGTTGCCCTCTACCAAATGACTTCAAAAACTTAAACTGCACCATGCTACCTGCTACATGGCAGCAGTTTGCAGGGACTAAATTCAAGTAACCTGAAGACTGTGAGTTTCCCTCAACCCTACAAAGCAGAACTGAGGTGCACTGACAAGACACAGTGCAAGTTCCCTCTGCCCTACTTTTCTTCCCTCTCCTATAACGACTATAATCTCCAGGAGCTGTCAGTCCTGTAATTTGCATGAACATTAATTTCTCAGAAAGACAGCAATTCTAGCTTAGAGTGGGTCATCTCTCCAGGCTACATACTAGTTAAACTAAATGTCTATTAAAAAAAGAAAAAACTCTCAGGTAACAGCACATGGTAGCCGTAAATATTAATTTATGAATCATGACTAACTTGGAAAATACGAATAAAGATGAAGGTAGTGAAAACAGTGACTGAAAATTTTATGACTGAACATGCTGAATTTGATTAGTTATGATTAATGAGGGTCACATTTTGTTCCTTGTAAATAGTTAAGTAATTGCTGTAAATCCATGAAAATATCCACAAAAAGTGGAAGGTTTTAGCACAAACATCAGCTCACGCAGGAAATGTGTAATGCATTACTACAGAGCTGTTCAAAACCTAAATTCTTTACTTGCGATATTAAAATCAGTTTTCCCTTCAGTTTCTGGCATCATTGTCCATTTTTTCCACCCAAACACGATCACAAAACATCCCTGTGGCAAAGGCAACTCCAGCTATGTGAAAATTACTATTCAAAAAACATGCACACATTATTGGCTAGTTTGAATTTTTACTTTAAAAAAGTGTAATCATTATGTTGATTGATCTAATAACATCACTAATGTATCAGCTAAAAATAATTGGCACCAAAATGAGACTGTGTCAAGAGGCAGATCTTGAAAATGTCCTTCAGTGCCTGACCAGTGTTACAAACGTCTGCACTGAGTTTCATTTGGGTAGCGAAAGCAGGAGACAACTTAAAGACCCACTTTTGTCATAGGGAAGTTTCTATGTCATCAGACTCAAAACTATCAAATAGTCTGCAGAGAGGAGAAATGTAAGGTCCTGTTCAGTCTATCCCTAGAACTTGGAGACTGTTTCTCTGCCCCTGCCACCCACCAAGCTGTCCACCAGCCTGCTGGCCCTCAGTCAGGAAAACTTCTCACATGGCTTGTCACAGATCTAGCACCCATGAAAACTATACCTGTTTATGCTGAAACAGTGTTTCCCTCTTCAAAGCAAAAAAGTGTCTGAATTCTAATCTCCTGTGACCTTACCTAAAGAATCCTCATAGGCTCTTCAGGCAGACTTTACCTTTGAATTAACTATGTCTCTAGGAACAGACTTCTTATGCAGAGCCCCAATGGTGATTTAACACCGTCCCAGAAGTCTACATTTGTGTTCTTCAAACTTAAAATGTAACATGACTGCTGCTAAAAACTGAAGATGCAGCAAGGTGTATTTATCAAAGTCATTTCCGTATTTGATGAATACTGCCGAGCTGTGCAAGCAACATTATCAAACTGTATCTGTCTTAAGTTAAAAATATCAGCCATCAAATGCCAGACACAGAGTATAAGAATGTTCCTTGTGCTGCATATTTACTCAATCAGCTCTGCAGGCAGGAGCATTAAAGGACCCACAAGGAATATCTTTCAGCTGTCAGGCAAAACTCGCGTTGGTTTACTGAAACACCAAAGGTGTTTAGGTGCTGAAAGCCCTTTTCGTCTGCAGACTCTCTCCTCTCTAATTAAAGTCTGAAACGTTTGCATTGCTTTTAAATCTCTTCAGAGGTTTTGTGTTTTCTGCTTCCAGTATGGCTAATGACATAAGTTTTCAAACTAAATAAAAAAAGCCCCACCCTTATGTTATCAATGAAAATACATTTTCATTCCAAGTGAGTTTGTCTCTTTTTTTTTTCTCTCAAAGCACAATGTCCAACTTTATCCCTTGACTTCTGTTTTCTTCATCTGCCTTGAACAGACTTGCCAAAATTTTACCAAAAAATGCTCCTTTCCATACTGAAAAACACAACAATTTCCCTTTTTCCTTGTTCTTTGAAAGATCTTTTTTAACACACTGTCCACCTCAGTATCCTTTGACAGTGGTGAGCCTCTGCTTTCCTGCAAAGATGCCTTGAATACGTCTTTCTTTCAAGCCTGCTATTGCTGCTGCTTGCAGCAGCTAGGACAGGCTGGCTAGTAAGTAACTTAATGTCCCCAGGTTAGTGATTCCTCTGCAACAGTGTCAGCCAGGAGTCGGGGATAACTGGAAGACATTGCCCAAGGCTAATACCTGGCAATCTGGGCATAAGCCTCTCTTGTAAGCACAAACTACCATTATTACCTGGTAGTGTTGCAATATTAGCTGAACTGAGAAGCTTATATGGGATGCTTATGAAATTAATGACTGTAAAACTAACCTTAATTTTAGTAATGAAACTGATACAAGGATTCAATGTTGTCTTCCGAATTCACAGTGTAAGTCTTTGTCTCTAAGTCCTCTCGTGCTCAGGATGTTTCTGTACCAGTAGGGAATTGTCAAACATCAGAAGACTTAGCTAGGAGATTATTTTTTCAGGCACAGATATATGGGTTTCTGATGTCCAATAAGACCCCATGCTAACGTCAGTCAAACAAAAAGAAAGGAATTTTCACAAAATACCCAGGGTGCACGGGAAAAGCATGAAGCTATCTTGTGATTAGGGGGACCAGTTGATGACAAAGGCATAAAAAGGATGATAATGCCACTGCAGATGCTCAGTGAACTATTTGTTTCCACCTTTACTACTGAGGTCGTTTGGGAGATTCTTGTACTTGACATAGTTGTTGTAGCACATAGATAAGAAGTTTTTTTTATTATTATTATTTTGTATTGAAGTTACATAAGATTTAGAGAAGATCAATGAAAATAATCAACGAGACAGAGCAGCTATCTCATCTATGTAGTGTCTCCTATACTACATAGTCTAGGACCCTTCCATTTAGAGGGGAAAGACAAAAAAGGAGATACGATCAGTTTACAGTATCAGAAAAAAGTGGATAGCTGAATGCAAGCACGATGAAACAGAATAAAATCCTGCAACACTAGAAGCAGTAGGGGATACAAAGAAACTAGTAGGAGACTGATTTAACTCAGATGAAAGTACTTTCCACAGTGAGTAGTGAACCTCTGGAGCTTGCTGCCACAGGAGGCTGCTGAGGCAGACAGTATCAACAGTTTCAAGTGGGAATGAGGCAAATTAATAGGAAATGGGTCCGTGAACACTAAAAAGACTATACAGGTGTACAGCCTCTAACATCCCTAATACACCAGCTGCAATGTTGAAGAGTATGAGAAGAGACTGTGAAGTAGCCAAGTTTGCATGCTACCCCACATCTCTCCTACTGCCTCTGCTGAAGACCAAAACAGGCTAGATCGATCATCGGTCTCATGCAGTCAGGCTTTTAAATTTTTTTTTTTTAATGAACTTCTGCTCAGCTTCTGTATCTTGGCTTGTGTTATGTTGCCTTTTTAATTTCTCAGCTAAAAAGCCCATCCCATAGGCAATCATTCTCATCTCTGTGCCTGGCAAGGTCATGGAGCAGATCCTCCTGGAAACCATGCTAAGGCACATGGAATACAAGGAGGTGACTGGTGGCAGCCAACACTGCTTCATTAAGGGCAAATCGTGCCTGACAAATTTGGTGGCCTTCTGTGACGAGGTTACAGCATTGGTGGATAAGCGATGACCAGCTGACATCATCTACCTGGACTGGTGCAAAGTATTTGACACTGTCCTGCACAACATCCTTGTCTCTAATCTGGAGAGACATGGATTTGACGGATGGACCACTCAGTGGATAAGGAATTGGCTGGATGGCCACACTCAAATAGCTGTGGTCAACAGCTCAATGTTCAAGTGAAGCCTGGTGCTTGATATTGGGACCAGCCCTGTTTAACATCTTTGTCGGCGACACAGACAGTGGGATAGAGTGCACTCCCAGCAAGTTTGCCGATGACACCAAACTGTGTGGTGCAGTTGACATGCTGGAGGGAAGGGATGCCATCCAGAGGGACCTTCACAGGCTGGAGAGGTGGGCCCATGCGAACCTAATGAAGTTCAACCAGGCCAAGTGCAAGGTCCTGCACATAGGTCAGGGCAATCTCAAGCACAGACTGGACAGAGAATGGGTTGAGAGCAGCCCTAAGGAGAAGGACTTGTGGGTGTTGGTGGATGAGAAGCTTAACATGAGCCAGCAATGCGCACTTGCAGCCCAGAAAGCCAACTGCATCCTGGGCTGCACCAAAACCAGCATGGCCAGCAGGTCAAGGGAGGCGATTCTCCCACTCTATTCTGCTCTCATGAGACCCTTCCTGCAGTACTGGAGCCCACAACATAAGAAGGATGTGGGCCTGTTGGAGTGAGTCCAGAGGAGGGCCACAAAGATGATCAGAGGGCTGGAGCACCTCTCCTATGAAGACAGGCTGAGAGAGTTGGGGCTGTCCAGCCTGAAGAAAAGGCAGCTCCAGAGAGATCTCGTAGTGGCCTTCCAGTGCCTAAAGGGGGTTTATAGGAAAGAAGGGGAGAAACTCTTTAGCAGGGCCTGTTGTGAAAGGATGAAGAGTAATGGTTTTAAAATAGAGGGAGGTAGATTCAGACTAGATATTAGGAAAAATTTTTTTTTACACTGAGGGTGGTGGAACACTGGAACAGGTTGCCCAGAGAGGTGGTGGATGCCCCATCCCTGGAAACATTCAAGGCCAGGCTGGATGGGGCTCTGAGCAACCTGATCTGGTTGGAGATGTCCCTGCTCCTTGCAGAGGAGCAGGACCAGATGGCCTTTAAAGGTCTCTTCCAACCTAAACTACTCTATGATTCTATAACAGGCTGTGTCATTCTGACTGTTTCCAACAGATTGCCATTGCTCCTATAACTCGGATATGGATGTTCTTCTGTGGCTGATGTATAAGAGAAGTCTGAACGATTCATGAGTGAATATCCAAAACTAAAAGTGATATATACCATTCCAGAGCAGCAGTTATAGAGAAAAAACAAACAAAAAACATTGGTGTGTTACAGATTCAATTCTTGATATCAAATACTTCTGTTTTTAATAAAGGGGTCAGAAATTTAATTGGAAAACATGTTCAGACAATTATACTAGTATTGATTAACATTGCAGAAGTTAGTATCCTAGTGAGACCTGTTCTAAGAGTAATAAGTAAAATGTAAAGGAAAAGTTGGGGAACATTGGGTCACAGTTAAGAGGAGGAAAAACATTCTTCTGCACAGTAATTTCTGCAGCTTTTAATCTACACTTTTGCAAAGTATACAAATGCAGTAAGAACTACTGAAGAGACGAATACTCAATCCCAAAAGAATTGTAAATTACAGCACATTATCAGAAGTCACTTGGATATGGTCATTAGTACAAAAAAGTAATGAAACAAGCAACAGCACCCCCACTGTCCTTCACTAACAATCAGAGGAAACAAACAGATTCCTCAGTGCACATGTACCAAACTCCCATCTGGAATATCCTGCATTTCCTTTCACCTCAGAGTTTGACGAAAGGTGATAACAGATACTACAAATCATCAGCACAAGCTCACTTATTGGCTCAAAGGAAATTCTGAGCAAAAAGATGTTGACAACAGTATCCCAACCATCTCTTTTTCCGATTTGTTGGTGCAGTACAACACACAATCATCAGAGAGAGTTTTACAACCACTGCAATAGTGTTTTCTATTTATAACTACTGGAATGTGAATTTATGGTCTGTGAAAGGCTTTAGAGTTCTAACTGACAACCTCAGAGTCTTTTATTTAATAAATGCTACATGATTTAATAAGCAAGAAATCAGGAAGCTGATTCTAAGAAGTGAACCTACAGAAAGTATTTTTCAATCTGAAGACAACCACGCTAATAAGTCTGAGGTTATCCTCTTCATGTTGTTACGCACAGATGCGCATGTGTTGCTGTACAAAAACATGGCAAGTTGCAGGGTTTATACAAACTCCTAAAAGAGAGAAAATGTTAAAATAGCATGCTGGGGAGACAGCTGAATCAGAAACCCACCATAAATGACTTTTCAAAGGAAGCATAATACATGCTTTTACTAAGGACCATTTATTAGGGACTAACACATCGTTTATTTTGAGCGCAGCTTTAGAAAAAAATTTGCAAGGGCCATTACTGTTAAATCCAAAGATTAAATTACTAGTTTGGAATTTTCAAAACATTCTGTGCTAGTTTAACCTTATTCCCCTTAAGGTTAAGAACAGGTTTTTCCAATGATTTTAATGGGAAAGGAACTGAAGCAAGCAAAGCAATTCTGAATGTTCTGCCATGGAGGTACTTCAGCATTCCTCTTTACAGGAATATTAGTTACATTTTTATGTGGATATCTAGACAATCTGGGCTGTAAAAGCTGGCTGAAGAGAAAGTTCTTATTAGCCCAACAGGTCTAGGAGTTCAATCAAACTTTAAAATATTTTGTTGAATTAACTTCATACAATAATGCAGTGATGGGTCATTATTTTTCTAAATGCAAAAACTTTGACAGAATTACATTGTTCAACTTCAGAAGCTCCCGATGAACATTACAATAGTGCCAAAGTTTATACTTGCACAGGCTTTCCAAGTGCCTTACAAACATTAATAGTTTTAGTGTAAAACATCCCTGTGAAGTGGGCTATACCTATGACCGCCTCCTTGCCTTTTTTAAAAAAATAAAATACAGATGACAGACATAAAATATAAAGGCTGTAGCAAAGAACCTACATAGCCAATACAGTCACACCACATGGAAATTTGTGGCTTCAAGCTATTCTCCTGCAAAGAAAAGGACAAAAGTTGGGGAATTGCTGGTGAGGAAAACATTGACCAGTGCAGCTCCTTGCTAGAAGATACCTTCCTGCCTGAAAACCCACGAGTTCCAGGAGGCTGGAAGCTGCACAGTAAGTCAGCCAAATAGCCATTAAAGTATTGAGTGGGGAGAGGAAAGCAATCAGTCCTTGAAGGCAGGAAGAATCTGAAACAAGCTGGGCACTCAGAAAAAAGGTTAGCATGAAATAATAATAGGAGTCTGGTCCCCTTTTATCAAGGCAGGGTGAGGTTCACCTAATTTCAGCCATCTAACTGTTACAGGAGTTCCTCTGAGCTGGCTGTCCATTCTCCCTTTAGCATTAATGGGTAGATCAAGGCACTGCTAGGGTTCATCTCTCCATTTCAGAACACGTTCCAGGACAATAAACTGCAGGCAGCTGAAGCTGATAACATGAAACCCACCTTGGGAGCGTCAGCTAATACTTATTTTAAGATGGTGCAAATTTTCAATAAATGATAGACCTTCATGTGGCCCCAGACAGCAGAGAGTTGTACACCCTGTAACTGCATTGCACTAACATGTAGTCCTGGCTATGAGTGCAATTTCTGTTTTTGTCCCATCTGCACAGAACCTAATGCAGTGGAAACCTAACTAGTGTCCCAGTCTGTGATTTGGGCTCATATACACCACAGCATTTGATAAAATAACGCTATGTTTTATAAAGCGCATACAGATCCAGAGTTAGAAATTACTAGAGGACATTAAAATGCTGCATTTTTACAATTAGATTTCGCTGCTTAAGTGAATGGCTAAAAATGTTTAGTACTTAGTGTCACCAGATGTAACTTGTCCTTGAATTTGCATAGACAAACTCTGTTTCCTCCCTTCAAATTTCTTCTGGTATATGTCCTTAGAATATGAATGTCCACCACTATTAATAATCAATTGAACCCTCCACAGCTTCCTCACCTTTACCTTTACACCTTTCTTTGCAGAAGTCAGTAACTCTGATGACATAACTTTAAAAGCATTATACTTGTTTTCCCAGAGGACACTGCTACGATTTGCAATGGACAGACAACTTTGAACATATTCCAAAACAGCAAACAAAAATTACATCTGTCAGCAGTGGGAATAGATCTTACATTTACTTCTTAGGCACAGCTTCCTTTTGATATCATGGAGATGGAAGGGCTTGTTTTCTCAGCAGCAATTTAGAAATGTCATCTAGAAGTTTCAGAAAGATAAACCCTAAAGGTACTACATTCCCACATCTTAAAAAGAAATCTGTTTAAAAAATCACTGATCTACACTTCTCCCTCTGGGCACACTACACACCAGGCTAACATCTGCACATCTGTTCTTCATACCTGAGTCTCTCTCAAATGAAGAAATACAGAAAATACAATATCTTGCTGATTTACACAGTAGTTTATCACACTTTGTGGTTCCCATTAACTTAAAGCAATCACAAACTCTTGCAAATTAAACCCCATAATGATTCATATGCATTTAACTTTCTTTACAATTAAGAACCACCTACATGCAATTGATTGGTGTCAAAATCTGAAACTGTATTCAGATTGTGATTTGTGCAAGTCTGGCCTGCAAAGTGCACAAGTAAGTGATATTAAGAATGGCTGCTACTGTACAATAACAGCACAATTTTCTTTCCAGTCAGTTCCAGTAACCTATTCTGCTGCCCAGCCTGTCTCTGAACTTCTCTGTGTCCTACAAAGTTCCTTTATCTCCTTTTTGATTTCCTAGATGCCCAGCTCTCCTTCTAAGTTAGTATCTTGAAAATATATCAGCTATACCTGGCTGTAGGTTTCACTGCTATTACTGTGGGGTTTTTTTCTTTTTTTTTCTTTTTTTTTTTTTTCCGCCTACAGTGACATGCTATGTGTAACAAGGTCACAAAAATGTCTGCAAAAACAGTGTAACGATATTCATTAGGATATAAGATTTCACACAAGCATAATTGACAGGGTCAATATGCAATACATATGTTCTTCCAGCTGCTGCCTGATGTGATCACAACTAAGCCATCTATAACAATGTGAATTATTAATGAATTATTCACATGGTAAATGTGTAAAATTGGTACTGAAATATTTCAATTTGAAGACTTTCTGATTTAAAAGCACACATTCCTCTATTTTGCTGGACTGGATCCTCAGCAAGATAAATACTAGTGTTCAGCTATCACCAGGAAGATAAGGTTTTTTGGAATCTCTCTCATTCCAGTTCCCCTAACTTTGCAGCTACAACATATAAACACATCAACCCTGTCACGAAATAGTTTACATTAGATAGCAATGGAATAGATATATGTCTTAATTCAAACTAGAGATACTGCTGAAAAAGTACATGAAGCACACCCAGAGCTAATAATGCCTTTCTCCTCACGCTAATTGGGACCTTCTTCAGTGACTGCAAATGCACAGGAACTCAAGCTCACCATTTAGCTCTGCTTTCGCAACTCAATTCCTATCATTTCCTGGGATTGTCCACCATAAAACAATTACACAAAGTATTTCTGTTTGATGTTGTCTAGTTCTAGAAGTGGCTCATATAAAACCAAACTCTTAACACATTTCACTTAAGATTATTTTTTTTTCAGTACTCGTTACAAAGTTGCTGTTACTTGTTCATACAGATCAAAGTACAGTGGGATTTTTTGGCATGACATTCTTTCCATGGACAGATCAAATAACATTGCATTATTGCCCTGCAAGTGTTTGACATGCTCCTAGCAGCTAGAGGCACAGGAGAAGACAAGCCCTCCAAACTTGTAGAACAGCATGAATACTGCTACAATTTCCTTTAGTTTGAATGTTGGTCCAAACCACTTATCGCCTGCACATGGATGGACAGTGGAACGACACAAAATACTAACATGACAGCTAAAAAAAGAGAGGAAGTGTCCTCTCCAGTCAAGCCAAACATATAAATTCACCAGTCAACACTATGTTAGCTATCTAAATGGAGATGAGAGG
>JAAGAY010000388.1:27891-44710 GCA_011801015.1 Ardeotis arabs | reverse complement strand
GTTCCACCACCCTCAGTGTAAAAAATTCCTTCCTTGTATCCAGTCTGAATCTGCCTCCCTCTGTTTTGAAACCATCACCCCTCGTCCTGTCACACCAGGCCCTGCTGAACAGCCTCTCCCCATCTTTCTTGTAGGCCCCCTTTAGGCACTGGGAGGCCGCTCTCAGGTCTCCCCGGAGCCTCCTCCTCTCCAGGCTGAACAGCCCCAGCTCTCTCAGCCTGGCTTCACAGCAGAGCTGCTCCAGCCCTCTCAGCATCTTCGTGGCCTCCTCTGGACCCTCTCCAACTGGTCCACACCCTTCTGATGTTGGGGGCTCCAGAGCTGGACACAGCGCTGCAGGTGGGGTCTCACCAGAGCGGAGCAGAGGGGCAGAATCCCCTCCCTCGACCACTGCCCACGCTGCTGGGGATGCAGCCCAGGATGGGGTTGGCCTTCTGGGCTGCGAGGGCGCATTGCCGGCTCATGTCATTGCCTTGTGCTTAAAGCAAACTCGCAGCGCACATCTCCCAGAGCGATCCTTCCACACGAGGAGCTTCCCGTTGTACAACCCGACGCACATCGCCAGCTCTCGCTGTTTCGGGGCCGCGCTGAATTGAAGCCCCAGCCAGCGTGGGTCGCTGCCGCAGCTCCAGCCGCCCGCGGGCGCTCGCGGGGATCGCGCTCCGGGTGTGCTGCGGCTGGGGGCTTCGCTTCTGCTGGGAGGGTTTTTTAACTGCTCCCCACCAGCAGCATTTCATGCCTCACCTGAAATTGCCGCTTTTAAATTTAAAATAGATGGCCACTCGCCGTGCGGGCTGGAGGTCGTGGGTTTTTTTACAGGGAAGCTTTCACGGTGTGGGATGCTCTCTGGAAACACATGATCTTTAGTTACAGGAGGTCTTTTCTGTTCTGCCAGAGATCGATAAAAATCCCAGTCCGGGAAAACCTCTCCAGAGTCAGGATTTCGGGATCAGCACATGCTCTTGCGATGGTGATGCTCTGGTGTGCTAAATACATGCTAATACATGGGAAATGCCAACCCATTCTCCGTAGGTTTCGATCCAGACTGGAGCCACCCTCCAGCAGCACCTGCCCCGGGGTGAAGGGGGTCTCCATGCGCCTCGTTGCCCTCAGGGATGCCCAGGACCCCCCAAAGGGGAAGCTGCCCTCCCCATTATGCCCAAATCCAGGACACGTTTCCAGCGAAGAGGGACCTGTTCCTTCCACAGCCAACCTGGAGGCTCGGGAGGTTCCATCCTAAAGGCAAAACGGGTGAAAATTCTTTGAACCACTTAAATCCAGGGGGCATTTGAGGAGCGTGGTGGCCTGGCTCCCTGCCTGGTCCAGTGCATCGTTCAGCAGCACAGGCTGGATCCCTCCTGGCCACGCTGCGGGCTTGTCCGGCTGCGCTGCGCTGTGCCCTGACTCACGGGGTGAGTCATCCGGGATGGGGGTGGCGTCTCGGTTTCGGATGAGGATAAATATATTTATTTCGAAAAATCTCCAGCAGGAAAACATCCCCTAAACAGAGAATTGTCATCCATCAACTCTGTCTTTATCTGGCTCTGTTCCTAAATCATTTATGATGGTAGAGCCGCTGCTGTGCCTCGGGGCGAAGGGAGGAAGAGATCTGAATTAATTGAAGGAAGGGCATCTTTTTCATTTCGTAAACTGCAAACCGAGCCAGGCGTTGGCAAAGGCTGCGGGCCCCGCGGGAGGGGACCCAGCCCAGCGGCGAGAACGTGTGCTGCTCCAGCAGCTTGCTGGGAGGAAGGGGGGGTGGTTCATCCCAGGGAAATATTTCAGAGGAAGCCCTTGCGTTTTTGGAGCTGAGCTCTCCTGGAGGTGAGAGCTCGATGGTTCCTTCCCCTCTTCCTGGGCTCTGTCTCGGTCAAGCCAGACCAACCAGTGAGCAATGGATGGAGGAGGTAGGAGCTCCTGGGTCTCATTCCAGCAGTGATGGGATGTTTAGGAGGTTGCAGGGAACCCATGCCAGGGATTCCTTCATCCTTGAAATTCTTTCAGTTCCTCCGGCTCCTTCAGCCCCTCCCAAGTCTTTGCTCCCAACATCCAGAGAGCAGCAGCATGATCGAAGCCAACGGGAGCAGGAAGCGCAGGTGATCTTATGGCTGTCACCATCCCCATGTCTCCCTCCCAGTGTGGGGGATGAGCCCGTGTGGCCGCGTCCTCCAGCTTCCCAGAGCGGGGCCACCCTGCTGGGGTTGTGTCCCTGGTGCTTAGACAAATCCCGGTCTCTTGCTTCACCCCAAAGCCTTCCTCTGTTATTGGAAAGACTGGGGAAGAAAATGTCCTTCTGCCGTTTGCAGCCCTGGTGACCCTGTGTCCCCAGCAGTCTTCGAGAAGGTGATGCTGAGATGATCTCCCATCTTTGAGAAGGTGATGCTGAGATGATCTCCCATCCCGGGAGACGCTGGGAAATGTTCGCAGAGAGCTGGCAGAGGTGATGATAACCACCCCCGAGAGCAAATCCCCGACTGAACCTCGTTATCAGCATTGGCTGCAAACGGGGAAGCCCCAGGGGGAGATGGGGAGGTGCCCGGGGTGGGGAGAGCCGGGCTGTGCCGGGCAGGGAGAGGATCCCAAAGCCCCGCGGCCGGGGGTGCGGCAGGGCCCTGGGGATGCCGAGGGGCGGGCGCCGGGAGCGGTTATATTTAGCCTGGCGACTGAAAGCGTTTCCCCCAGAAGCTGCTGTTCGTGCCGGACTGGAAATAATTTATCCTCACAGCAGGCTCTCTGTTAGTTTTAGCGTCGATTCTTCTTTTTTTAACAAAAGCCTGCCCCGTGTTCCTGGCACTATCCCCAGCTCTCCTATCCTGGCTGTGGCTTTCCCTGCTTCTCGACCGGAGCCTCTGCCCGTTCCCGGGGGCCGATGGAGCCAGAGCTCCCTGCGCTGCCTTTCGCAGCCGAGGGGGACTCGGTGTGGGCAGCCCTGATGGGATATCGCTGCCGGACAGGGCCTTTGCCTTTTCCACCTCTAAAAACCCAATGGTTTGGAAATGCCGCTCGATGGCGCCTGCCGGGAGCACCCAACCCTGGGGATGCCCCATCCGGGGCTGGAGCATCCTCTCTTTCTCTGCCTCCCTCTCTTCAGGCTGCCGAGGCCGTGGCTCCACCCGTGCGTTGGAAGTGTCCAGGATGGTTATTCCCAACGGCAGATCACCCAGGACGGCTGTGGGCCCCTCCGAAGGATGCTCCAGGCGGAGTGAAGATGCAGCTGTGCACTGGGGACGGCATTCCCGGGAAACTTCCGGGAGAGGCAACACAGCAGATGCCGGAAGTTGCTGGATCTCTGCTACAAGAGGGTTTGTTATGGCAGGAACAGGCGACAGCAGTAGTCCCCCGTCCCGGCTCTGCCGGCACACCCGGGCTCGGAGGGGAGCCGGGAGCAGCCGTGCTGGCCCAGGGGTCCCAGCTTTCCCGTGAATGTTTAACAGCTCAGTTCTGCTTTTCCATGAAATTTAGATTGAATCTCTTGGGAGATTTAATTAGATTTTAAATTTTATTTTATTTTCTCCTACACTTTTCTCTACCTTCATATATTTTAAACTTTTTTTAAAGGAACAAAATAACTAAAGGGTTGTTTGTTTTTTTTTTTTTAAATAAACTGGTTTTTCGAATGAAGAAAGAAGCTTTTTCAAGGGTTTCACAACCTAAAAATGGATGTTTGAACTGGAAGAGCTGGGAAGGGTCTTTCCTCGCAGACAGTTTCAGCTCCAATGCTGTGGTAGTTTCACGTTCTTCCCCATCTCATTTCAGGGTGGGCTCAAGCCCGTCGGGCGGCTGCCGGGGTGGGTGGGTGCTCGCTGCCGGGACGTCCTGGCCGCGGGAAGCCAGACCATGGGATGGCCCCGTTGCACGACTGGTGGCATCGTTGGAATTAAACTTTCTAAACCAAAAAAACCTTTTCAGGATAGATCAAAATCGATGAGAAGGCTTGCAAGAAATCATTCCAGCTGAAAGAAAAAAATTTTTGAAAAAAATTCAGAGCAGCAGCAATTGCTTGGAAAAAATTTGTGGTTAAATGCTGATGGGAGAAATTCTCCAAAATGTGGTGCTGGTTTTCACTCTGGTGGAGCCTGGCTTGTGTAAGCACGAGCCGGTTCAGCTCCCTTGACCGGCCCAGTCCCTGGTTTGTGGGGCGGGCTGGAAGCCCTCAGCCGTCCCGGCTGCATGGCCGTGGGGTACAGGGGCCGTGTCAAACAGGTACAGACCCCTGCGCAGGGACAGGACCAGGACCGGGGCCGGCTCCATCACCTCCATCCTCCCGCGCGCTGCTGTACGCCTTTCCTGTCGCCAGGGTTTTTTAGGGATGCGGATGAGAACGTCATCCTCACCTCTGGGGCAGCCATCTGGGAGCTTAAACCGCCACTGCCTCGTGGAATTTCATCCTCTTTGCCAGGGGCTGGGATTAGATCAGCTGTTTAAATCATCTTAGCGCTAAATACGTGTTATTTGGAAAACAGAGCGAGAGCATCAAAGACATGAATAATTGGCTGTTAAACTCCGCAGCCGCGCACCGTGGCTCGCCCCAGGAAATGTGAAGCCTCTTGTCAAATTATCCTCGGCCCCCCGAGCGCCGAGCTGTCATCGGCAACTGGTAATTTCTCTTCCGGCTGGGGCTGGGGGAGGACGGCAGGTGAAACCCCGCTGGCGGGCTGGTTTTGCCCCGTAATCACGAAGGCGGGACCCAGCGGTGAATTTTGCGGGGAAATGGGCTCGTGGCACCGTGCGGGGTTGCTGCATCCCAGCCATGAGGTTCTGTAAGGGGGGAGTGACGCCCATCGGCAGCTGATGTGTCACCTCCAGCATCTCACACCTTGGGAGCCGGCGGAGAGGCAGCGCTGCCGTCTTGCTTCCCCAGCCCTGGAATCCACATTTCCCCTTCTTTCCCAACAAACCAGAAAGCTGCCGGTGCTGGGGGGATGGAGAGCCCGCAAGGAGGGCGGCCGGAGCCACTGGCATCGCAGGCAGCATCGATGCTGGCCCCTGCCCCGCGCCCTGCGCTCACTCACCGGTTCCTGCCTCCCCTGCTCAAATACGCGATACAAACCACGTCCGCTTGCTCCTAAATATTTGCTTAAGCTGAGTTTTACTCATTCCCTCCCCGCAGCTGCCAGTTCCTTCTCGGGCTGTAGTTGGCCCCGATGCTTTGGTGGCATGGGAGGGACAGGGCGTCCCAGGCATCCCAGAGGTCGCAGGACTCCTCAGAGCAGGAGTTTCAGCCTTTTTTTTCAGGTCAGGTTCTCTGGTTCTGCTCGAAACCCTCCAGGTGCAGCTGCCCAGGAGGAAGATGATGGTGAAGTATTGCTCTTGTCCCCATCTCCCCACCCTGCCGCCGCTACGGTGGCCCAGCCTTTCCTGGGGGGAGCAGCTTCAGGGGTTTCAGAAATAGGTTAATTTGGGGATTATTTTCAATAAAAGGCAAGACCTGTAAGAATCCAGTCCAGAAATAGAAACACAGACCCAGCTGCACTTTATTTCGTTGGAACACAAATACTTAGCGTGGGCAAAGATGCCCCCAGTAATTCCAGGTTTACTCCATCCCTCAAATCACGCTTACAAACATGATTCATATAAAAATCTGATATTAAAGGCTCTGTTTGCAAGTTGACCACTTGTTTTGAAGCAAGCTTCATCAGAAGAGGTGTTTCATCCCGAGCTGGGGGTTCTGACCGCGTTGGCAGGCAATGCTTCCCCTCGTGCCGTGCCCCTCGCTGCGGCTCGGCCGCCTCCGCTCCCCTGCTGTCACCGGGCAAAGCCGCGCCGGCCCGCGGTGGGTCAGGGTGTCGTTAACACCTGGCGTGACGGCTGCCACAAATGGAAGGGAAATTACTCCTTCATTTGTTTTTAAATAAAAATGACAGGTTATGTATCATTTAAGGAGATGCTGCAAGTACTTTTTTTTATGTGAAAATAGGCTAATTAACTACAATAATAAAACAATAATAATGAAGGTAATTAGATGTGGCTGACGGTTTCTATTTGCCACGTTGGGACAAGTCTTTGGCTTCAGATTCTGCTTTCCCCTTCCTCTCAGGGACAGGCACTGGCAGCACATCAAGGTGCCCCTTGGGTTTTGGGGAGCTGGGGGTTCCTGTCCTCTCTCCAGCCCCTCCAGAATGGGGACGGCTCTTCCCAGGCATCTGGCACCAGCTCTGATTTCTCCATGGTTGCAAGCTGGAGAAGTGAAGATACATTTTTTTTTGAGCCTATGGGATCAACGTGGACAGAGTTGTCCTCTCCAGTGTGTGCTGAGTGGGTTTTGTGGCACGGAGGCTGCGGTCCCCACGCGTGGTCCTCACGAGGGAGGTGGTAAATAAAAAATCCACCTCAGTACCTTTGCACAGGGTTGATGCTGGGTGGTGTATTTCAGCACAAGCTGAGGTTCCCAGAGGGATTTCTTGTGCTCTTCAGTCTCCTCCAGCAGACACCTCGTGAACGACGCGCTGTATCACCCATGCGTTACGGAAATCCACTCTCCAGATTAACTCGGAATGGAAAAGCAGCGGTGAGCTCTGCAGGCAGGAGCTGAGGATGCGAAACGCTGGATCGTGACATTAGCACGCTGATAATAAAATATTGTTCTTTGGCGGCGGGCTCCAGCATTACAAGAAAAGCTGCTCTGAGCTCTGCTCAGCTTACGCGGGCAGCGCCGAAATACCTGCGTCGCTGCTCTCCCAACATCTGCTCAGAACAAAGCTTTCTCATTTCGTTAAATAAATAAGCTACAAAAGCTTCTAAACACCGTGGAGAAACAGCAGTGAGAGAGCGAGGCCACAGAAATTGAAGTTATTATCCAGCTTTTTCGACTCGAGCCTCACGCAGGGGGATGGGGGATGGAGCCGGCTGGCACTCTCCATTCCCAGTGAGGTTTCTGAGTCTGGGCACACTCGTGGCATCTCAGGGTGGTGGCGTGCAGCTACATCCATGGCCCCATGCAGTGTCCAAGTGGACCCCCTGGGTAGCACGTGGTTTCTGGAAGATCTATCCCCTTGGAAAAGGAGCAAATGCACGTGGATGTGCGTGGTGGGTTGACCTTGGTTGACTGCCAGGTGCCCACTCAGCCACTCACTCATCTCCCTCCTCGGCAAGACGATGAGAAAATAAGATGAAAAACTTATAAACTGGGAGAAGGGCAACCAGACTGCTGAAAACAAAGCACCAAATCATGCCTCTTGCTCTGAGGAAGTCGTGATGAATGTCTCCTGGCCACCATGAACACTGCTAGAGCAGAAGGCACCCGAGGAGCAGCGTAGCACGGCGTGAAGACAAGGAGCTACGATCAATGTTGTCGGTTCCTTTGTTGCAGGCACCGTGCATCATGCAGAGGTGGATGCCAAGGTAGTCACCACCTTTCCTTGGACGCGTTTGTGGCTGCTTTTAAAATGCCAAGGACAAAGGTGGTTGCTCAGATTCCCTGTAACTACACCAACTTGTTCATCTCATGGAGGTGGCCTCTCCATGATCAGGCTGTGGTTTTGGGGCTCACCTTGCAAAGAGGGACCATGTGTGGGACAAAGCCTTTCTCTGGGGTGGGGGATCACCTTGTCCTCAGGCTTCCTCTGGTCCTGGAGGTCCTTGCAGAGGTGGTTACTACTGGAGAGCAGATGGAGACATCTTCACTCCCACCTCCCTTCATGTGCCCTTGGGAGGAGGACGGGATGGGATGGGTCCTACCAAACCCAGCGGGCTGGTTAAGGTGAGTTTAAAAAGGAGTGGACATGAAGTGGTTTTTGAACAGCCCCGCAAGAAAGCAGCGTTTCATGTAATGAAATGAGGGATACCATCTGTCCAGGGTCTCGGCAGGGCTGGAGCACCCCTCCCAGCCCGGCTTCGCTGCGGTCTGTCTGTGCCTGCTGTCAGGCTGCCAGCCCGTGATGCTGTGCTCGTCCTGGGCGTCTCTAAAGGGACCGAGATCTGCTGCCTGTTATTTTGAAAGGGAAAATCTGGAAACGGTAAATGGGAGCCGGGTGCTGTAGTCCTCCCCACTGAGGCTGCCGACTTTGATCCCACAGCTGCAGGCAGGGCTTGCCACTGCTCTGCGGCATGCTGTGCTGGGGCTTAAGAACAGGTTTTTCCCATGTTTTCCCTTCTTCCCGTGTTTTTCTTTCCTTATATGTTCCTAAAGAGTTTGGGAAGACTCACAGCAAGGGTGGTGAGCACGGCTGGAAGCATCGCGTTTCGTGCTCCCGCAGAGCTTGCTGGGTATGGGACGTGCATGCTTAGCCCGGACCCCAGGGCTACACCCTTCCGCAGCAGTGGGTGATGTCAGATCTAAGGGAAGGAGATGTGTTTATCTGTGGTGCTTCCCCAGCCACCCACACAGCTCCTCGAGAGCTGTTCTGGAGAGCAGCAGCGAGCATCCATCTCCCCCTGTGTCCTCACTCCCCATGGTAAAGGTGGACATGGCCAACAGCAAAACCCACTTAGTCCCTGTAGTTATTTTCATAAAACCTCCACTTTCAGCGATTTGCGCTCTCCCAGGTCTGCATCACAGGGTATTTCCCATGCCCGTGACATCCGTACTGCTGTGTGGAAGCAGCAACATGGCCAGCAAAGGGCTGCGGAGGAGGAAAACCAGCAGCAGGTGATTGCTCTACAGGTGGAGCTGGTTTGCTGTAAGGGCAGCAGGAGGGAGGGTCCTGGGCAGGGTGCTTGGGGAGGTTGTAAAAGCCACTGGGGCTGCCCCAAGGGCAGGAGGTTGGGTTTAAGCTTTGCAAGTAGACCCTTGTTCATGGGGGAGCTGATGCTGAAGGACATCTCTGCTTGTGGATGTGCCCCAGGTGAGTTTGGAAGCTTGGTGGGACCAGGGATGGGGATGTGCTGCTGTGGTGCCACACTGGACAAGCTGTGCTGGTGGGGTTGGTGGTGGCTATGGCTTTGAGGTGCCTTGGCCGTGTCTCTTGGGGACCCATGGGGTGAGAAGAACAGTACATCTCCTTTTGCCTGAACCATTTGACTCTGTTAAAGCTTGGCACGATGGGTGAAGGCATTGTGGGAGGCTGGGTGACCTTGGCGCTCTGGGGTGGGCTGGGCAGGAGCTGCCAGAAGCAGAAAGCTCCCAGAAAAGGCAAAATATGTATCTAGATTAGTGTATTTCAAAATCTGTACATATATTAAGCTCTCGTATTAAGCTCTCTTTTATCCCTCACACCTCTGGCCTGGCTTCATCTCATCCTGCTGGTCCTCCCCCTGCCCCGTCTGGGTTTAAGGTTTAAGGACTCCTCAGACCAGGCATGGGAAAGCCCAGGCATGCCAAACTGCCTGTTTTTCCAAAACCTGGCCCAAATTCTGGGCCTGGCAACACATCAGCACTGACAATACTTTCAGTGGGAAAAAAAAAAAAAAGGCAAAACTGCCAATGTTTATATGGAAAGCCTGAGTTTCAGACAGTAATTTGTAGGTGGGTGTTTCTTTGCTAACTCCATTCTGGCCAGCCTGTCTCAGGTGTGAATTCCCTGCTTGTGTTCTAAGAACCAAGTGCATCAAACCAATGATTGTTTGTAGCTGTAATCCTGTGAAACTTCCTAAAAAGCCAAAGGAGCTCTGTACAGCCAGCTGTGTCTGTCTGAAGTGGCCTCTGGTATTTTGGTTTTTAAACCAGGTTGATTTTACTGTTGGCAGCCTTTCCTGGGCATCCAGTCCGACCCTGCGATGTGCTGAGCTGCCTGGGAAGAGCATGGACCATGGTGACAGTGGCAGAGAGCCAGGAGCGATGGGTCAGGGCTTTCCCCAGTTGCAGCTGATGTGAGGAGTTAATGTGGCTGGCAGTCTTCTTCCAAGGGGATGAGAAGTCTTTGCTTACCAGACCCCAGCTGGACCAAGGCCAGTGCCTTACCCCAGCTGCCCGTGCCCACCTGTGCAGCAGATATTTCTTGGTTTGGTGTTTCTCCTCCTCCTCCTCGTTTTCTCTCTCCTCCTCCCAAAATTAAACAGAGAATGTAGGGAACACCCAGGCCCTTTTGAACAATCCTCACAAAGCTCTGATCTCTTCAAGGGTCCCGTTTGATGTGTGCTGGAAACTCCGCTGTGCGGGTTATCCTCATGGGGCTCATGGAGGCTGTGGGTGGGATGCCGCTGATGTAGCACTGCAGCTGTCCCTGCCGCCGCAAGGGAGCGGAGGGTCCTGGGTGGGCCAGGAACTAAGCCATCCCTTAATGGCAAGACTGTTAACCCAAACCTGGCACCAACCTCTGTGAATCACTCAAGTCTTGGGAGTCTTGTCTCTGCAAATGATCTGGATGTCTGCAGAGTGAACTGGGAGTGCTGGGGAGGTGATGTTCTGGGGACCACCATCCCGGACCATCAGGAAAAGGTGCTGGGCTCTCATACCCCATCCCGGTCCCCTGCTGCCAAGCACAGCTGTCCCTAATGCCTCTTTGCTGGCCATTGATGCCACCTGGTTTGCAGGAGGAGCGAAGGGGCTCTGCAGGGACCACTGGTGTGAGGGCTGCTGGCATCACAGCAGTGCAGGAGGCAGCTCTGGGGAAATCTGGGATCTCCTTGCAGCTGGCTTCCTCCACCAAGCACTTCCAAAATGGTCCTGATGCTCAGCTGTCCCTGTCACTGGTGGTGCACACGTGTGATGCTGCAGCGTGGGCTTGTGACTGCAACACATCTGCGTGCTCCTTTCTTGGAAGCGATACCATATTTGTTATCACCAAATGCCCAACCGGAACACGTGCTGATATTGTTGTTTGTATCACGGCTTGTGCTCTCAGAGCAGCATGAAAAGCAGCTGCCAGTGGTGTAAGTGTTTTCTCACTATCAGAACAACTTCATAGACTGAGATTTGATAACATAATGCGGGGTTTTTTGATGTTTCGTGCCTTCCATCTCAAGTCTCCAAAGCACTTTGTTGCCATCAACACGCTCCCTCACATGGCTGTGCTTTGTGGTCGTTCTCCGTGCCTGGAGGCCCTGACAATCAAAGCCTCCTTGTGCACCAGGCTTTGCATGCACACACAGAGTTGTCACAGCTACTCCATCCCCCACCAGCCCTGGCATTAGCAAAAGTGGGAGATGGGAATATTGCAGGCTCCTGTGTTTGGGTGGGGGTGAAGCTCTGGCTCCATGCACCTGAGCTGTCTCTGTCCTTGGAGGGTTTTATCCCCACCTGGATAAAGCTCTGAGCAACCTGGCAGTGTTTGAGGAGAAGTTTGGGCTGGACACCTCTAGAGGTATCTGCCAGCCCAAAATATCTGGTGATCTTTTCCATCTAAGAGCTGAGCTTTGCCATGGGTCATCCAAAATGACAGCATCACTGGTTCCCACCATGGTCAGCCAGGGTTTGGGGGTGGTTTAGCTCTTCACCACACTGGACCAAGATGGGAATCATCGTGAGTCCTTCCTACATCCTCCTGCAGTGAAACCAAAACATGCTCTGCTGCTTGCACCACAAAGCCACCAGAAGATGACCCATTTCTTTCCCCGGACTCTTCATTGGCTCTTCTTGTGTTTTTTTGGGGGGTATCCATTATTTCTTAAATACTTGTTATCAAAAATCAAACTTTCCCCAAGGGTTCCTACATTTAATCAGCAAATATCATCCCATTACATGGGGATAAAGTAATTATGTCTCCCTCAGCAAATCTACTTCTCTTTCTTACCCCAAGGGGAGGAGAGGTCTTCCCTCAGGATTATGTGATTAAATAGAGGTTTAAAAGAGAAATCTTGCTTTGTTACTTAAAGAGCTTAATCTGAAATCCTCTCAGAAGTGATCTGCACTTTGCAAACGCTGAGTAAGGGAACCGTGAGCTGATCACCTGCCAAGGGTCCCACTCGGTCACGCACCCCATGCCTGGATGCAGAAGCGAGCTCCAGGTGGGATCAGCCCTTGGCCAGGGTCTTGGAGCAATCCCAGCATCCTTCATTACAGCTGGTCATCCCTGCTTTTCTCCTGAGATGTGCTTTGAAACAGCTGGATGGATCCCCTCTCCTTCACTGGGGTGTCAAGCCCCGGGTGGAGCCTGACAGCATCGCCTTGGGACAAGCCCAGGCGTTTCTCATTCATCAAGACCAGGGGAGTTGCAATTGGATGAGGCCACGTTGCCTCCAGAGGCATCTTGCCTGTGTCTCTCCTTGCCCTGGTGAAGGTCCATCACACGGACTTCCCCAGAAAAGGTCTCTGAGCTACTGGTGTGCAGAGAAGTTGCTGGAGGGAAGGATCCGCTGCGTTAATTCATTCAGTACAGGCAGAAAAGCCTCCAAAAAGCTGTTACAGCTCTCCAGCAATAGTTTTCTGTGCTCTGCCTCTAAAATTTTATGCATATTTATGGCCCAACAGAGAAGTTCTGGCCATGTGCTAGCCCCACACACTTAGCAGGCTTTGGAGAATAACACCTGGCGCCGTACCTGGGGCCAAGGAGGTGGAGATGGCTCCATCCTGTTCTTTCCCACCAGCAAGAGGCCAAGTCCCCAGCTGTGAGCTCTCCTGACAGCCCTGGGTGTAGGTGGTGATTTCTCAAAGCTTTCAGCCTCTTAACTAGTGTCAGAAACGAGAGATGGGACATTTACAGGCTTCTGTAGCTAGTAGAAATCTGAGTGGCTTCACAAAAGACCTGGAAAGTGCTCCCCAGACTTTCACTTCCACGCTTGCATTTGTCTTTCAGTTCACACTACCCAGGGCTGTCATTTCTGTTCAGAAGCAAGTGCATTTGGGGACTTTGAGGGAGCTTTCCAGTGTGTTGAGCTGTCAGCTGTAATGCGGCAAGCGTGGCAGCTGCCACCAAGGGAGGACTTGGGTTTCCTGGTAAATCTGTGCTGGGGTTTTGAATGGGAGCACACGGAAAGCGGGGAGAGGAGAGGATGCTCCCGGAGCTGTGCCCTTACGTTGGCTGATCCCCTGCTGAGAACTGGCAAACAACAGAGAAACACAATAGAAATGTCCAGGATGGAAATACTGGCATCTGCCATGATGGACACTGGTGGCATTGGGCAATCCAAGGATGCCACGGTGCCCTGTGGGTGCTTGAACCGCAGTTAAAAATCCAGCTGGCAGGTTCAAGGGTGGCACCTGTAGTGACTGTTCCCAAGGATACTGCTGGGAGAAGGACCAACCATGGGGTTTAGATGTGAGCATCAACCTGCAGCACACTGGTGGGAAGTGGTGTCCTCACCAGCGCCACAGGGAAGCCACCACAGCATTTTCCCTTCACATGGGAGCACACCCAAAGCCTGGTGAAACGAGTCTGGCAGCTCTCCTGCTGATTTAGCCTTGTGTTTTACTACACTTAACTTTACTTCAGGACATGGTTTGGTGGACATGGCGGTGTTAAGTTGATGGTTGGACTTGATGGTCTTGGAGGAATCTTCCAACATTAAGATTCTATGATTGTGTTGCCCTGTCCCTTTCCATTGCCTGTGCCTTAATGTCAGTGGACACTGCTAAGCAGCAGCTTACACCTCTGAATAACCCAGGGCAAGGCTTTGGTTGGTAAAACTGCATGGATGTTTTCCAAAGTTTGGTGAAAGGTGCCTTGAGGCTGCTCTCCTCCCCTCTGCTCTGCTCTTCTGTGGATGTCATGTTCCCAGCAAGACTGCAGACAGCGTAGAGATGGGAAAGTGCGCGTGTGAGTGCAAATCAGGGCAAGGCAGGAGGAGAAAAAGGAATCCAAGGAGATACTCATCTCCCAGAAGCCTGTGTTAAAAGAAGACAGTAAGCTGGGATGAATGATGCATAAGATAAAAAGCCTGGGGACAGCGGGGAGGGGAAAGAAAGATTTGCGTAAATGGGGAAAATATATGAGAGAGACAAGGGGAAGAGCCATAAAAGCAGGAATGTCATCTATCAGGACATGTTTCATGCTTGCAAGAAAAAAAAAAAAACAAAACTAAACTAAAAACCTTTTGGCAGAAATTCAAGTGAGTTTCAGAGAACATCTCGGAGGTGAGTGGTGGGAGGGTTCGGTAAGTTGGGCTGGGTGGTGTCCTTTGCAGGTTTTTTTTTTGCGTATACCAGGGCGAACAGCAGCTCTGACGAGCTGTGCTTGGGGCTCGGCACCCCGCATGTGCTGGGTGCCCTCAGCCAGGCCAGCAGCACACCGACCTCCTTCAAACGGGCTCCTTTGGGTTGGGAGGGTAGGAAGGGAGAGGAGAAACAAAGGGAACCGACAGCCCTCAGGCTCTTGAAAATTGCTAAATTGAAAACGCTCGATCTCATCAGTATTAAAGACCTGAAAATGTGTATGTGTGTGCAAATATATGTGTGTGTGTATAGTGAGGGGTTCAGGGAAGGGGTCCCTAAGTCACCTCTCCTTGAAGACCACCCACAAAGAAGACGCAGATGGACGCCTGTGGGCATGGACACCAGCAAGGAGGTCTGCAAGGCCAAGCAGTGAGCCAGTGCCGTGGGAACCAAGACCTGCACATCTGAAAATCAGACAGAAGAGGGGAGCAGGGGCTGGGGGTGAGTGCGTGCTGGTCCCTGCAAGAGCAAATAGTGTGGCTGGTGTGGCTCACGGCCGGTGTTCCTCTGGAGCCATGGGCTGTGGGGTATCTGGTCTAGTAAAAAGCTGAGCTGGAGGGATGGTGGGATGAGAGCTTGGGCTGTGGCTGCGTTAGTGGGGTCTTGGTGCCAGGGAAGGAGCTGATGGCTGAGGAGCAGGAGGAGAGGCTGGTGGCTGTTCTTCTGGGGGACACAGAGCTGGTCTCCTTGGAGGGATGTCTGGAGATGAGGCTGTAAATCTGGTGTGTGTTGTGCGTAGAAGCAGCTACAGAATACTCATCGCATCCCTTACCATGATGCATCACCAGGTGTTTCCTACACGTTATGTACTGCTATTGCCAGTCCCCAGAGGCTTGCAGCTGCTCCTGCAGCATTGCCTGCGGTCACCGTGGGGCTGGAGGGCGGGTGTTTTCCCCGACACCCCCTGCCACCTGCGAGACACTGGGGAGCATGTGGCTGGATCGCTCTGCCCTGGTTTGCACGGCCAGTCGCGTCCCCAGCGCACTGCAGGTGAGGGAACGGATCCGGAAAAGCATTGCTATGAAATTTTAAAACCCTTGGACCAGACTAATTCAACTGACCTCAGCACCCGCTAGTGCTCTAATGGCCACTGATTTATTCTGCTGACGTTAGACCTTTAACACTGAAACCAGGCTTTGGGAGAAAGGTCTTTGCTTCCAGTGACAGTATGCGAGCTGCGTAGAGAGAAAACAGCTGCAATAGCCGTGTCTGCTTTCTTCCCCCTTCCTGACCACCCTCTTAAGCTTTTCCAGACCCCTCTGGTACTGAAGCCCCTTTGCTGGTGGATGGCGGTCTGGGAGACGTGCTTTGGGGCACAGCATCTTGGGTGCATGGGTCTTGCTCCCCCCAGGACCGTTACACCCGGCTCTGCATTTTGGTGATGGGCTGACCGCTGGTTGCGTTTGCCGAGCGCTCGTCTCCCAGTTTGTGTATCCTGGTTTGTGCATCCCAGTGTGGTGCTGGGAAAGCATCCCCGGCCCAGGCTGTCTGGTCTCTGCATGGCTCTGCTCCATGACCTGTCTTTCCTTGGCTGTAAATATTAACGGTATGGGTTAAGTGGAGTTAAGCAACTACATTAATTATTATGTAGTTCCTCAGCAGCCTGTTTCTCTAGGAAAGGATGGTGACATGGCACATCTTTGCTGTTATTTTTGAGTTCTGGTGCTTTCACTGAGTGTGAGTTTGAGGTACCAGCTACACCACTCCAGAGCAGCAGGTACAGAACGTTCTGCAGAAATAAATGATGGTAAAATTAAGCTCACCTCCAAAACCCAAAGGCAGGCAGGCTGCACTTCTGGCTTGGCCGGAGCTTCCCCTTCAGTATGAGCTCTGCTTCTTGCTTAAACATGCAAAGCCCCTGGTGATGATGCTCATCCCTCCTGGTGTGGGTTTTGCAGCTGTCTCAAAGCCCAGCATCACCCAGAGTTTTGGAAGCTGTGTGTTAGCTGGTGAAGCAGCACTCCAGTTAAAGTCACAGGAAAATACCAGCAACAAAAAAAACTACAGCTACAGAAAGAGAGTAGAGAGAAAACAGGAGTGATTTGTTTATAATGGTAGTGCTGGAGGAAGGAGTCAGGTTTAGTCCCTACACTTCATTCTTCCCACTGCAATTTGGCAAATGCCAGCAGCTTCGGAAAGTTCATGTTTTTCTGTATCTTTATTTGAAACAAAATAGTTTTCTGACTTCTCTCCCTTTGTCCTCTGCTTCATTTCTTTATGAAAAACCAATTAAACCCAGAAAAGTCAGACTTTTCAAAAGCACGTGGTACACATACTGCACATTGATCATGTGACTGTGAGCTTCCCACCAGAGGTTGGTGGATGTTTGAAATACTAAGGCTTATTTTGGTGCCTGGCTGGGAGATCAGTTCTCCAGGAATCCTGCCTGTACGTGCCCGCATCCATCTTTGCTGTACTAAGAGCAAAATGCCTATAGCCCTTCCCAGCACAGCCCTGTGTCCTCATGTGTGGAGAGACCCTGCAGCTCCCGAGAGACCCTGCTGTTTCAGAAATGGCTTGGTCTCCTGGGAAACTAATGCAGCTGAGCCCATGACCCGCCCAAGCCTATGTTTTGCCATGCAGACAGCAGCAGTGACTGAGCCAAATATCTACCTAGGGGTCCCAGGGTCCAGAAGCTAATTTTGTGGACTCCTCTGCCTTGCTGTTAGACCAGCAGACATGGAAGGGCTGAAACGATAATCTCATGTTGACCTGTCCCTCAGTGTCATGTCAACAAGCTTAGAAAAGCTTTGCTGATAACCTCAGACGAGTTCCCTGAAATCCAATCAACAGAACCAAGGAAGAGAGGAAAAACTCTGATGTAGTCTAAGATTAAAAAAAAAAAAAAAAAAA
>JAAGAY010000388.1:0-27794 GCA_011801015.1 Ardeotis arabs | reverse complement strand
CCATCCAACCTGGCCTTGAATGTTTCCAGGGATGGGGCATCCACCACCTCTCTGGGCAACCTGTTCCAGTGATCTACAACTCTCATTGTGAAAAATTTTTTCCTAATGTCCAATCTAAATCTACCTCCCTCTATTTTAAAACCATTACCCCTCATCCTATCACAACAGGCCCTACTGAACAGTCTCTCCCCGTTTTTCTTGTAGGCCCCCTTGAGGTACTGGAAGACCGCTATCAGGTCTCCCCGGAGCCTCCTCTTCTCCAGGCTGTAGTTGGAGGGCTACTGTGAGAAACACAGCTTAAAACAGGACCTAACCCTTCCAATCCCATGTAGAGGGGTGCAAAGAAGCTGGGAAGATCAAACCCCAGCCGTAAATGACCTCCCACCTCCTCGCAGGTGCTCTTCACGTGGTAGCTCGTTATCCCCTGCCACCACTGTGATGGTAGCGGGGGCAGAGGGCATGACAGCTAAGTCGTTAGTGCCCTCAGGAAAAGGTGTCCAACATCTGCATCTGTTTCTGATTTCCTGTGGCAGCTGTAAAACCCACGAGCAAAACCCTGACACACAGACCGCTGTGATTGCTGCTGCTTGGAAACAGAAGAGCAAATCTCCCAGGAGACCAAGAAATTGCTCTGCATGAGCCTTAAAATACCACGAGGTGCTCTTCTCCCATCATTTGAAGTGCCACGCCATTACTAGTAAAGAGATTAGTGGGGATGGCAGTAATTCTTCAGAGAGACCTTCACTGTGAAGAGAAAATTGTGCCTTTCTCCACCTGGGACTCCCACGGCTCTTGGCCAGTACTTCATTCACTCTCCTGTTTAGCACCGTGCTCTATAGACCCATTGTACCCATAACCACTGCAAACCTTGTGCTGCAGGCATGACAAGTCCCAGCCCTTCAGTTTTTCTTCTCTGCTGTGAGGGTTTCTCATTTCTGGGCCACTGGGACCTTGCATTGAGGATGCTGCAGCCTGGGGTCTGCTGAGGCGGCATGCTTCGAGGGGAAACGAAAAGCAGGAGCAAGGCTCCTGCTCTGGTCACCTCTCCTCAGGGTGCCACCACCGCTCGGGCTGGCATTGCAAAGCCTGCGGCTGGCTTGCAGCATCTGCTCTGACTCGGGGATGTGCTTTACTCACCTGGGCTGAGCTGCTGCTTCAGGAGGTTCGATGGGAGAGCTTGCCTCGAGCCCCACGCTCCCTGGGGTTAATCGGCAAAATCTGGATGCAAGGGGGGGATGATCACCGTGGTCCCTGGACTGAGCAGGAGCCCAACAAGCTTGGAAAGCATCAAAGTGCAGAAAACGGAGGTGACATGTATGTAGATGTTTTCATCGCAGCTTTTGAAACAAGGACTCCTCAAGCAGCTCCCCTTGCTGTAACTGGGACCCCAGAGGAAACCCTGAATTTGGGGGAGATGGGAGGGGCAGGTTTGCATTGCTCCTGGCTCTGCCCTGAGGCTCTGGTCTCCAGCAGAGACCCAGAGATGATGTCTCCTCACCTGTGACCCCCAGCCTTGGCATTTCCCCCCAGCTCACCCCCAAAAGCTGCTCTGAGGGCAGAATGCCTTTCTTAATTCTTTCCATTGAAGCTCACGGAACACTCCAGCGTTATGGACGCTTTCCTAAACGGGTGCTCCTTGGATTTCTTCTTATGGAAGCCTTCCAGTTTTACAGCACTGAAAGTTATTGTTGGGTTACAGTATTTTCTTGTGCATTGTGTGTTTTTGTTTATTGCTTCAATTATTTCCCCTTCCTCTGCAATTTGCTTCCACGTTTTATTCTGTAATGGTCTTGCTGCACCTAAGGATCTTTTGAGCTCTAATAATAATTGTAGGAGTGATAATATAAATCATCCTGCTGCTACCTGTGTGCATCTGGTTACTTTCTTTGCATTTCTAATAGCAGAGCCAGACTGGATCACACAGGAAGTTTTGACATGTTTCTCTTCCCTCTCTAAGGAGAACTGGCGGGTATATCTGTCGTTCCCAAACGCGTGGCAGCCCAAGTGATTCACGTGTCACCGATGGCTACCAGGGACTATCAGCCTGTTTATAAGTTGTTGAGGGTTTTTAATAGCGGTCAGTTAAATCCAAAAGCTTTGGTATGAGGGATGGCTGCTCGAAGATCCCAAACTGTAGCATTCGTTCACTTAAGGTGCTGTTATTGATGTTGTGTCAGCATTATTGAGCTCTTGATTACCGTGGCCGTAATGGAGTATTTATTTGCTTTACGGAAAAGCCCAGAGGCAGTGTGATTGCCTGAGCCATCTCTGGTTTACAATTTTGCTATAGAAGAGCAGCAAAGACTTGGAGACAATCAGTCCTGAGCCGTCCTGCTTTTGCAGGTGGCAAACTGCGATGGAAGGGTTTTCAGACTTGTCCAGCTTCGCACCAGAGCTGTGGCTGAGTCACGGACACCATTCCCGGCATAACGGCTCGGGCCTGCTGCCACATCATCCCTGCCTCTGACAGAAAATATGTGCTCGAGATGTTATATTCTCACCTGAAGGCAGGAAAATATTAAGTTTTGTAGAGGAGAGGGAAGGGAGGCTGGCGGGTTGTCTGATGAGCTCAGTGCCTGTGGGACCAATCTCTACCCGTCACATCCCTGGAAGTCCTGGCTCTGGTACCACAGGGTGGGAGCTGCTCAGATGAAGGTGGTTATTTCTCCTGGGTGTGTGGAGAGCCTGGCACATTGAGATCTCACCTCTGGCCCTCCAGATACACAGTGAATTTCCCAACAGAGCGACACCTGCAAAAGTGTGAAGATAAAACCTTCCAGTGTCGAGATGGTTTGGTTGATGTCTGGTTGAGGAAACATCAGGAGAAGGCATATTTCTCATTTTGCCCTAGATCTGGCTCCTCAGTATCCAAACACAGAAGGGAGGAGGCCACAAGTCTTTGTGGCTGCAGAGAAAGATGACCTTTAAAGGTCCCTTCCAACCCTAACTTCTATGATGCTATGAAAGTTGTTTTGAGACCAGCAGAATAAGGATGGAATAAAGCATCCTTCAGTTCCTTCCTTTATCTCCAAAGCCTGGGCCACACAAGGAATTATGAAGCAGCATGTCTGTGGCGTGTGCAAGTGCTTCAGTCCTCTAGAGCTTCTCTGTTCTTCCTGTATTTTTGGTATGAGAAAATAAAGCTTTGGCAGGGACCAGGACAAGGTGGAGAAATGCACTGAGCCAGCTCCAAGTAAGAGCCAGCCAAAATCGTGAAGACCCTGAGCTGAGTCATATCTGACTCTTCTTCTCTGCTTATTTTTGCCCTCTGTGCCCCTCCTTATGTTGTCCTGCTGCTGTCTCTGGGTGATGGAGACTGCTGAGGAAATCTGTGATAAAGGGCTTTGATGGGTTTCAAAAAGTGGTGCCTGAGGGTGGTTTGACCTACCGGCAGCACTCCCAGTGAACCAAGGGCAGTGCTGGAGTGTCTCCAGTAGATTTTTGGAAGGGGACTTAATAACCCACTGGGGTGTCACACGGAAGAGGGGAGACTGGAAGCATGGCTGATACAGCTGGGAGCATCCCATCAGGACCTCGGTGTGGAGCTTCTGGGGATGCTGGTACAGGACTGAGCTGGCTGAGGGGGGCTTTGGAAGGGGTGAGCGATGGGGGACTGTCACTGATGGACGGCACTAGACAAAGCACTTTGTGGGTGTCCTGTGCCTGTGCTGGCTGATGGGCCAGTGAATCATTTGGAGGAGAAAATGTCTGGATGAATGGAAATGTAAACTTGAGTGAAATGTAGAGCCTGTGCTTCCAGAGCTGCCCGTGTCCTGTGCTGGGTGACTAAGAGGAGATCAAATGCATCAGAATAAGCTTCCTTGACAGCAGGAAAAAAGGCACTGAAGGAGTTTATCTGTACCTCCTTGCTGGGAATTAGGCAGCATTATCAGACAGCCTCTCCTACAAGGCTCATTTACCAGTGGAGAAATAACAGATGGGTCTCTGAAGCAGGGAGCTGTGCTTGGATCACACCCTGGGCACCCGTTCTGTGAATCACGGTAACGAAGTGGCTGTCTCTAGCCCTCCCTCCCTTTTGTGCCCGCTATATATCTTCTCTGCTGTTATTAATGCACTGGTTGGCTGTGATCTTGCATTGCCTTGTAGCGCACACCCACGTCTCTGATAAACAAGGTACCCACGCGTCCTCTGGGCAGGACCTGGGTCCTCCCTGCCATCGCTTTGTTCTCCTTTTCCCCGTTATACGTGCCTGTGTCTGCAGCCTCCTACCTTTAAGTCCTTTTCAGATCTCTGCTCGTTGTTCCTGGACTCTATTTACGAGCTGTAAGCGCAGCCACTGCCCAGACTGTGCTGGGCTTTTGTCAGTGGCTCGGAGCCACTTGGAGTGGTTTTCAAAATGACGCTTGAGCCAAATTCTCTGCGACATTTGCTTGTAGAAATGGGATTTTGGGCAAAGTTTTCAGGCTGTCCCAAATCCCATTTCTGAAATGGCTGAGGCTCCCAGGACAGAGGTGGAGTCAGTCTGCACGAGTCTGGCCAGAGGCTTTTAAAGATGCTGGTCACACTGAGGGACTTCTTCATAGTGAATAACTTCCAGCCCCTAAGCTCAGGACTGTATTTCGGGTGTATATAAATATCCTTCAAGTTAGGTTACTTCTGGCTCAAACCCCTTTGGCAACCCATGGAAATTAGTCCTGCATCAAATGGAGCTTAGGCTTCCAAAACCACTTTTGAAAATATCCCTTAACATCTCTGCATGCACCTTTATTTCTGTTTACTTGGACCCTCTGTGGCAAGTTTTCTTTTCTAACTCTCCTGGCACCTTCAGATTCCAGTCCTTTTTCATTTCAGGTGCTAATTATCTTCCTCACAGCATTAAATGCTTCAGCAGGCTGAGCAGCCTGGTCGCTCGCTCTTCTTTTATACCTCCATCCCATCAAATCGTCGGGCTCACTTTGGCTCATTACGCTTTATGTCCTGGACTCTAACTGACAGCACGCTGCCAAGCCCGAGCATCCCTGGAGCTTCTTGCCGCTAACTCCAGAAATCAGAGAAGATTTCTAGAGTCAGGGAAGAAATGATGTATTTTTTTTTCCCTGACTCCCCTGTGGCTTTTTCAGGGGAGGTTTTCCAGCCAGATGTGGGTGCTGAGGAGGTTTGGGGGTGCTGGGGCAGAGCCCGGAGAGCAGCAAGACACAGCTCCTCGCCGACGTCCGGGCCTGGGGGGATGCTGCCGGCTGAACGACAGCCCCAGCTGATAAGCCCTTCCCGTCTCTGTTAGTGCTTGATTGTTTCGATCTGAATTTTGACACCGCATCTCTCTTCAGTCCTAACATAATGGGAAAGGAAATTATACGTATTTGAAAAACTCACATCACTTTGACAGAAGTCAAGAGCAATCTTACCGGAGCCGAGTTCGTTACCCTGGCTCGTATTGCTGAACAAGCAGGCAGGACTGTTAATTTTCACTTGACGTTGTCCCTTTAAATAACAGAAACGTGTGATGTCATGTCTAATTTCCATCAGCGCCCGTAATGCCGTCAGTCATATGAGAAATATTGTGACATAGATATTTTTTTAATGGTGCATAGCTTCTATCATTTTGGAAAAGATCCCATCTTAAATGGATTGAGCTCCTGCAAAAAAAAAAGCCTAACTCTTTGGATTATTATTTTTTTTTTTTTTTCAATTTAAGTGAAGTGAGGATTGAACTGGCTTTGAAATGACGTTTGAAGTGGAAGAGTCTGTTGCAAACCCAATGCCTCCCTCACTGGAGCATGCAGCAGAGGGCACTGTGCGATGCGCTGGGGAGCGCGGACAAACCCAACCGCCGCTCAGCCGGGATTTGGGGTTTCGGTTTTTTGCGTGTAGGCAGGATTTGCACTCACACTGGAGATGTGTGTCTCCTTCTGGGGAGAGGTGGTACAGGGCTTCACCCCCTGGGGGTGATGCTGCCATCAGGGCAGGTTTAGCCCAGCCACCAGCGCCGGTGTGAGCATAGGCTCCATCCCCCAGCGAGGGCATGAACTGCAGCCCCCAACCTGTGACACCTCCTACTCTGACCCAACTTGTGATAGGAATGCCAACATGATGTGAGCAGCTCTTTGCTGGCAGGAGGCATCTCCCCATCCTGGATCTCACCCTGAATCCTTCACAGAGTGCTGAGATTGGGATGGGGTGCCTGCTGTCCTGGGCTGGGTTACCCAAATCCCTCGGGGTGTGTGAGTTCTCTTCCCACCCTGTGCCTTTATATCACATCTTCTCTCTGTTGAGCCAGCTGCCTGCTTTTCAGGAGGGACATTTCTGCTCAAAAATGGAGCTGTGGCACCATGTCTGCAGGAGACCTGATAGGAAGGGTGTCATGGAGGGACAGCTCATGGGAGACATCATCCTTGAGGGCACCTTGGGGTGCTCAGCTTTATCTGCACAAAAAGCATGAAAGGGAGACAGAGGGTGAGGTGACATCCCAAAATTAGCTGGAAAAGCAGGCAGCACTGGTGGGCAGAGGCGAAGTGGGGTGTCCCCAGCAGCCTTCCCTGAGCACCACCCTGCCAGCTTGGGCTGACTGCTGGCACTTGCACCGTCCTCTCCTGTGCCCACTGCCCGCAGTCTGGTTTCATCAGATGTCTCCACATCACTCAGGGTGCCCATCGCTGCAACAACCCTGGGTCTGGAATTTGTTTCCCCTTTATTTCTTCCAAAGTTTTATTATGTTTTTTTGGTTACTGAGCAGGTCGAGGGAGGGGATTCTGCCCCTCTGCTCTGGTGAGACGCTCCCCCTGCAGTACTGTGTCCAGCTCTGGAGCTCCCAACATCAGAAGGATGTGGAGCTGTTGGAGAGGGTCCAGAGGAGGCCATGAAGATGATGAGAGGGCTGGAGCAGCTCTGCTGTGAGGCCAGGCTGAGAGAGCTGGGGCTGTTCAGCCTGGAGAAGAGGAGGCTCCGGGAAGACCTTAGAGGGGCCTCCCAGTGCCTAAAGGGGGCTACAGGAAAGATGGGGAGAAACTTTGTAGTAGGACCTGCTGCAATAGGACAAAGAGTAATGTTTTTAAACTGAAAGAGGGCAAATTTAGACTAGACACAAGGAAGAAATTTTTTTTACAATGAGGGCAGTGAGGCACTGGCCCAGAGAGGTGGTGGATGCCCCATCCCTGGAAACATTCAAGGCCAGGCTGGATGGGGCTCTGAGCGACCTGATCTGGTTGGAGATGTCCCTGCTCCTTGCAGGGGGATTGGACTGGGGGGGCTTTAACGGTCCCTTCCACCCCAAACCATTCTGTGATTCTAGCACACCACCACTTCAATCCTTTCCCCTTGAACTGGAGAAACTGGTTGTGACCAGTGTGAATCCCAGGCGGAGGTGGGATTGGAGCTGTCTCTCTGGCAAAGGTATTTGTGTGGTTGGTAACGCTGAGGATGTGGCTGGGAGGGCTTCCCTGGCTGGTGTCAGCAATGGGACAAGGCTGGAGTGTCAGAGCGGCCTTTCTTGGCCTTTAATCGTGCCATGGAAGTTGTGCAGGTAGCAGAGTCCTGCAGTGCTGCCAGCGTGCGCCTCGAATAGCGGTCACCGTGTTACGGTGATACCAGTAACGGATTGATACAGAATGTGACTATAAAAATAATACTGCGATCATGACTGTGTGCGAGTACATGTGGGAGACTGGAGCAGGACTACTGCCCAGAAATCTCCACTGACAGCTCAATCTGGGAAATGCGTTTCCCATGGATCAGGGGTTACCACGCAAGTCAGCACTTCTGCGGCACAGGACCGCGCAGGTGCAATGGCCCGGTGGCAGGTAACCTGGCAGAGATGCTGCCTCTTTTCCTTTGAACTCAGGGATTCCTGCAATCCGAATAAATCCCATAGGAGCGGGTTTGCATTTTTAGGATGCCACAGTCCTGCACTGCGCAAAGCCAGGCTGCTTCTGGAGCTGCCAGGAGCTGTAAAGGAGTAATGGAGCTGGCAACCCACTCCCACTCCTGCACCTGTTTTATATTATTTGTGGGGAAAATCCTGAGGCCTTTAGTCACTCGCTGAACGACCATGGGAGGAAAAATGCTTCCAGGAGAGGAGGTGTTTGTGAGGGTTGTCTTGCAGACGTCTCCTCAGATGATCCTTTGGGAACAGGAACGTAGCGGGACCCCTTCCTCTCTGCTTGTGGAAAAGCCAGGGGATTATTCCTAAGTGCTCTCCTAGCTGGGGGATTTCCTGCATGGAAAGATGTGCTCATGGACTGGGGATAGTCGTACGTGTGCCTGTAAATCCATCTGGAAAAAAGCCCCCAGGCCCGCCTCCAGCTTCTGCGCAATGGCCCTGCGGATGTGGTTCAGGCTAGCCTGGCTCAAGCGTTTTGGCTCAGCCTGTGCCGTCGGAGCAAGCTGGAAAGGAATGGCTCTGGCTGACCACGTACCCAGCAATGAGCCCATCTTGTGGGTGTCCCACCTCCCGCTGTATCACCACCGTGCTGTCCCTGTGCTCTCTCACTCCCATCGCCTCCAGCTCCCTTTTGTCCTTAGCATCCTTTCAGATCTTTCTTCAAGGTGGCAGTTTGGGACCAGGAGCTTCATGGTGAAGTTCCCTTCTCCGAGCTCCTCTGCCGACCCAACCCACCCAGCTCCACAGAGAGGGCTGTCCCTGCTTGGATGGTCTCTTCTGAGCAGCCTCTCTACCAAAGCCATGAACCAATGTGCGTTTGAAGGCTTTTCTCCTGCAGAACAGGTCCTCTTACATCCTCCGTCCCCGAGGAGTTCCTGGGTGGCTGCAGTGTGGCCAGTTCAGTGGCGTAACAAAGGCTGGCACCGAGGCACTACGTCACCTGCTTGTTCTCCCCACGTCATTTAAATTTATTCCCATCCTATCACCCCATCTGCTGACATTCAGGACCTACCAGCACCCTTCAATTCTTTCTTCACCCCAAAGAGGTGGGGTGGGGGATCCATGGGCCGCTCTCCTCGTGCCTCTACTCCAGCACAGGGGATGGCTGGCAAGGGGCAGACGGTGGAGAGGGTTCCCAGGAGCCTGATGAGGAGGTAAGGACCACACGAAGGGTTAATCTTTGCTCTCCAGGACCGGATTAAGTTCATGTAATCCCACATACGCTAATGGGAAGCTCTGTATGACGATAGTTGTTCTCGTGTCCTAGTGCTTCAATTATTTGATTCATTCACGTTTAGTAGAAATACAGGATTAACCTAAAATGAGGGTTTAGGAGGGAGGATCTCTAATTTTAATCTAAAATGTGTTCAAAAAAATCAATCTGGTGATTGAGGGGAGGTGATTTAGGAGAGGATGCAGGCATGGGGCAGCAGCAGCCAAGGGATGGATGGGGCCTGGGCCAACCATGGCAGTCACTGATGTCTGCTTCAAATAAACCCAACATGTTTCTCTTCTTTCTTCTATGCCCTCCAAGACCCCTTAATATGCTCTTCCTCCCAACCTTGTGGTTTTAGAGCATCTTTTTTTTTTCTTTTTTTCCCTGAGTAGACACTCAGGGCCTTGTCTCTACTCTGGGGACTGCGTTAACAGATGAATCCAGCCAGATGAATATGCAGGCCACATCTGCCTTCTTGCCAGGTACAATAGCAGGGAGCATCATCCCATCCCTGTGGCTGCCCCGTGCTGAGGAGCCCCCCTGCGCTATCTGCAGGGGCTGGAGCAGGAGGACCCAGCCCTGCGCCCAGAGGTCATGGAGTGGCACAGCCCACCCAACAGCCTTTGAACTTCCCTTGGTGTGCAAGCCAGGCAGGCCTCTGGTTTTCTTTGCACGTGGTAGGAGAAACCCCTGTTGCAACTGGTATTTTTGGTGAGCCATCCTTACCTACCCCTCAGCTCGCCTCACCCACTGTGCCATGGGGTGAACGTGGATGATGCTGGAGGTGACTTCACAGCCCCTCTGCCCGCCACCACCGACCATGTCCAGCAGCATGGTTTGTCCATCCCTCCCATGTGCGCGTGCTGGACGTGGACAGGCAGCTCAGCCATGCACCCAACACGATGGCCATCCCAGTGGGACAGCACCTTCCATCCAGCACGTGATGGTGAGGAGAACTTGCTGTGCTTGTTTCCACCCCAGGATCCCAAAATGAGGCCAGATTTTGCATAGGTTGAGGTTGCTGTGCTAAAAGGATGACGCAGAGCCATTGCCATGGAGACAGCAAGCCAAGGTAAGGAGCCACGCTGCTCCTGGCAGCATCCTGGGAGCGAGGACCTCACCCCGAGTCCTGCAGCATTTGCTAGGGGAGAACGGGGAAAGATGCACTCCCCGAACCACAAACATGCAGTTTGGCATCACTGGCAGGATCATTCTCTGGTGCTTTTATTTTAAGCAGATGCCTCGGTGCTATATGGGTTATAAATACTCGAGCGCAGGTTGAAACCTTTCCTCCTCCTGTTCCTGCGCGCTCTCGTGTGCCAGCTGCACAGAAACGAGCAAATGCAGGTTGCGTAGTGTGCGGCCGGATGCAGGTTACGCAATTCGGTAGCATTAAGTCGTGCTTCGCATCTTAGGTAATAATAGCTGCGCTTCAAAGAATTGCTTAATGACTCTTCTGCTGAGCTTTCCGAGTGGCTCGTACAAGAGCAGCGCAGGAGTTCATGAAAGCCCCAATTAGCAGCTGCGAGCACGCTGCGGCTCTGGAAACATGGAGCAGGGTTTTGTGGGGCAGGCAGCAGCCTGTGGGCACCCAGCAGCCTGTGGGCACAGCATCCTCCGCCACGGCACCCGCCACACCAGTATCCATCCAAAATCACAGTGGAGAGCAAGCACACAGGGGCTGGAAAGTGCTTGGAAGACTCCTTGGTTGCCAGGATGTGTTTTTCTTCTCTTAGGAAGAGGAGAACTTTCTCCTCCTCTCAGGGAATGCTTTCACGTAGCCAGGGCAGGGTGCTGAGACCGGGTCTCTGTGCTAACCATGGACTCCGGCTCCTGAGCAGATGCTGCTGCCATGTGTGGACATCTGAGCACCCATTTACTGCTCGTGTCCTCTCCCAGCTTATTACCAGCCCCTCTTCTTAGCTCTCAATGGGCTGGAATGCTTGGACCTGCTGTTAAAATATGGAAACTGCTATTTCCCACGTCCTTGTGATTTAGCTTGGATGGAGATGGCAGCAGCCAGTCTCCCAAGGGCTGAGGTGGATGTCTATAGTGCTGAAGGTTCACATTGTCTGTGCCAGGATGGGTCCTTCTGGCAACCCAGGGCCACCCAGTGGGACTGGTGGCTCAGGACAGGCTTCCTGGAGCTGGGCATGCACTACTTAAGGGCTGGGTTTGGCCATGCTGGGTGGAGAGCTGGTGAAACAGCACGTGGCAAAGCCACACAAATGGGGAGGTGGCTGTTGGGGTCCTGTAACAAAACCAGTGTCTTGGCTTGCTCCATCGTACGTGTGGGTGCAGGCTGCTCTGAATCCTCCTGAAAGAGCAAAAGAGAACAAAATGACCACAACATTATGGAAATACGTGTTGGGGATAAGATACTGGGCTCTTTGCAGAGGTTCTCTTTGGCTTTTTCCCTCTGTAGGCAAAGCCTGACTGTGAGCAATAAAGGGGTGGCGATGGTGTTACAGCCACGGCGAAGGCTGGCAGGTGGGAATTGCCGTGATGGATGAGCCCTGCAAAGCCATCCAGTCCCATGGGTGTTGCACAGAATGGTCATGGTCAGGAGCAGACAGATTGCACAGACCAAGCCTTGGTGGGTTTTATTTCAATGATTTCCCAATTCAGGGCAACTTGAAATTTTCCAACTGTGTCTCTAACTGAATCAAAGGGGAAAAAAGCAGTCAGATAACTCTGTGAACAGCAGAATTGTCAGAATCTGCTTTTCTATGGATTTATCTCTTTAAATCCTTTGCCCAGTACTCCCAGCTCCCTCCCTTGTCCCCCACCATTTTGGCCAGGCAGGTGGAACCATGTACGGCTGGAGCTACGTGTTTGCTGGCTGATGGAGCAGTAGACGCATTGCCTTGCACAGTAAATACGTGGCAGAGTTGAATTTGCCTCTTCCAGTTATGGATGTTATTTTGGGTTTTCTCTCTTATCCATCCAGTTGTCACAAAATCTGCTGGAAGAGTAGAGTTTTGAGATGTCTACTCCAGTATGAAACTGAGTTTGCATTGGCTACTAAATGCAAAATTTCTTTCCGTGAAGAAGGGGAGGATGGACGGACAGTTAAACGAGGGCATGCACTGGCTCTGTGACCTTGGCTTTCCCTCAGACTAAAGCTAGAAACAGCCATAAAATGAAAAGCAGTTATTAAAACTGTCAGCAGAGAGTTCCTAATTTTTCTTTCACATTTTGAAAACTGAAACCAGCCCATCAATAACGTTTCTTCTGCTCCCACTGTTAGCAAGATGCTGATTTAAGTCCTGAAGCAGGATGATTTATGTCTCCGTCACATTTTTCCTTCAAACTCTTTGCCAGTGGAAGTAGGGATTCCCATCATTTGCCTGCTGCAGCCCTTCCCTGTGTCCTGCTAAGCCCTTGCTGTCAGCATATCCAGCACAAAATATCACCCAGTGACTGTGGAAACAAAAAACCCCTTTTTTAGTTTCCAGTTCTGAACGCCCATCAGTCAAAGCACAGATACTGTCATTTTATGTGTCTTCATCCTGCCCCCTCACACCAGACCTGGTAGAGCTGACTGTCCCACTGACTTCTGCCTTACAAGCCCAGGTGAATGTTTTTTTTTTTCCAGATTTGCAACTTTTGAAGTGCCAGGGACAACCTGGCATCTATCAGGGTCAGGCTGAACCTTTGCTCAGCTGGACACATCCCTGCTGAATACAGATGAATTCCTTCCAGGAATGCAGGAGCCGTTGAGACAGACGGGCACGTGCACATCCACATGACATGAGTCGAGTTTCGTGTGCAAATCTGGGTAAAAAGAATAATTTGTTACAAAATTAGTTAAGTACCCCTTTATTCTGAGAGACAGATGAGAATGTTCTCCGCGGCCTGAGCTTGGACATCAATGTCCAAGAGGGATTTGGAAAGCCAGCGAAAGGCAGATATGCAGAAGTGGATTAAGCATTAGCTCCTCCACGTTTAGCTAGTTTTTGTTTGTTTGTTTATTTCCAAATTCCTTTTGAAGTTCTACATAATCCCCTGTGACACTTGGTGAAAGCAAACAAGGTTTTCAAAGCTTTGCGTTTGAATTCAGGAGAGCAAAACTCCGCCTGTAGGTTTCCAGCATGTTTTATTCTCTTTGCTTTTTATCTTTATTAAAGGGCTGTAATATGTGTGATTAATTGCAAGTGCATGTGGCTGTTTTCTTGACCTAACGCAATATTGCACTTTGAGAGTCCATTGTCTGCTCGGAGCAGATACTTTGAATCCTGCTTCCTTGTCAGCAGAAAAAGGGTTATCAGACAGACTCCTCCTTGGGTTATGAATCAATTAAATCAGATTTAGGGTCTCCAGCCAGCATCGCTGTCCTGTAGCAATATGCTGTGTCAATGAAACTCTCTATTCTGTGTTGTAGGAAACTCAATGCGAGAAGCAGCAATGGGGTCTTCCAGCCTTGAAACCCATGCAAGTGAGAAGATGGTTTGTCCTCCAGAAAACGTGATGCAGAGAGACAAGATACATCCCTATGCATAAATGTTTTTGCAGTAATGACAAAAATTAACACAATTTGGCTTGAGAGTGGAAGAGTCAGCTTGTCTGTGTGTTCAACCATCCTTGGCGTTCCAGACAGCCTCACCGTTTGGGTCGGAGAAGGAATTTAGCAGCAATGTGACGTGGCTTTTGGACAAGATCCTGCACTGGTCTGCGTCTGGCTGATGGGTTTTCTGCCGCCCTGCTGCTAGGATCGCAGGCAATCTCCCTGCCTCTGTGCCCTTCCCACCCTGCCTCGCTGCGGTCAGACCCAAGGATCTGGGGGAGGATGGTTGAGCTGGTGTAAATGAGAGACGCTCCATGGAAGGGCAAGCAGTGTCTCTGCTTGCTGCAGGGTCTGGATGCTGTGGGCAAGGTGAGCGGACCCAGGGTCTGATCCAGTCTAGCGGCTCCTCTCCCCTGAAACTCCTTTGCCTTGATGCTTTTTACGTCTTGCTATAATACCCAGCTCTGTCTTTTAATCTTATCCTCAGAAAACCGCTGTTTTCCCCAGCGTCTCAAGAAGCTATCCTCTAACATCCTTGTAGGTAATAAAATCAAAGTGACGCCGCTTCCATTAAGAAAGCAGCAACCCACCAGAAGTAAAACGAGCTGGCAGCTGCTACGATGCCAACCGAGCAGCGCCGCAACCTCGCAAGCTCAGCTGGGTCCAGCGCTGCAGGCACGTTGGTAATGCAAATACCTGCAAATGCTGATTTCTGCCCAAGATTAAACGTCTCCTTAGCTGCAAGCTTCCCAGGAGACTTGTTGCCCTGAAGAGACGGGACCAAACGAGGTCAAGTGCAAGATTTTGGTTGCTGGAGAAAAGAAAACATGAGAAAACCTTCAGTGAACCAAACTTCACACTTAATGGCGTCCAATGAACCCAACATTGAAATTGTGGTAAATGAGGGGTTTTGAGCTCATTGCAGGACACCTCCTGTGTGGTGGCCGTGGCTCAGCCCATTACAAAGGAAAAGGAAGAGATGAATATTTCACAGTCTCAAGACAAAAAATTCAAGAATCCAGGGTGGCATCGTGCTGAGGTTTATTTGCCCCTCACTGTAGACTTCCAGGTTGACCAAAAGGCATAGAGTAAATGCAAGGTTTGTCTCAGAAACATGGGTCTGTGGCTGAAGATACAAACAAGGCTGAGCATCTTCCAAAAGCTGAACAGCTCGGCGCTGCCGCTCGAACCTGGCCAAGCCAGCCGGCGCGCAAGCCCATGCCCGACAGCCAGTGAGTCTGATCTGGAAATCAGATAGAGCACACACCATCCCAATGAAAAATATCACACGTGGTCTGTACCTCAGGCTACTTTCCAGTATCTCAAGGAAGGGATCTTTTAATTGAAAGCCTTAATGTTTCTCGTTATATTTAAAATTAGAGCAGAACGGCAATAAAATTGGTCATGGGATTGAGACAAGTTTTAAGGGAGAGAAGGAAATTTATTCTTGAATTTTTCATTGGAGCATCCTTTAGAAGCCTGTGCATATTTGAATACATCAATGCAAGGATTAATAATTAAAGGAACAACAACCACATGTCTCTGAGATACACAGGAGAAAGCAATAGCTCAGGCCGGAGGCTGGAGTCTCTGGGGACACGTGGTTTTTGCTGGCATTTCACCTCTGCCCGGTGTACCTCATTATTTAGAAAAGCACTTTCCCACCAGCCTCTGCCAAGAAACGTCTTACCCAGCAATTCACAGCTGATGGCTAATCTCAGCATTAGCCTGGGAAATTGTATTTATGCTTGTTATCAGATTGATTTTGAAGGAAGACGCAGAGGTGTTCACATGGATTATGAGCTATTTGGATAGCTGTGTTTCTGGGTGAAACCCTCCAGCCGCCAGCAGAAGCCCTTGCAGAGTGGTGGTGATGTTCCAGCGAACCTGCTAACACCAGGTTGATGCGACTCGCAGCTGCGGCCGCCCAAGACTTGTGAAAAAGCAGGCTCTGAAACTGCTTCTTCTCTGCTCCCTGGAGCCAGATGGATGTCAACAGGCTATGGTGACGAGATGGAGCCGTTTCGCTCCCCGGTGTGGACCCTGTCCAAGCAGACAGCTCAGCGCGCCGCTCTGCAGAGCCATCCGACAGCCCCGTGGCTGGGAGCATCTCGCCGGACGCTGAAGGCGGTTCAAAGCGTTGGCTTGGAGAAGGGAATCTCTGACTTGAATGCGGTTTCCCTCACCAGGCCCAAACAGTGCTTCCCCTCCCTCCCCGTCCTTCCTTCCTCCATGTTGGTAGTCTTCTCATTCATTAAAAACCTGCTAATTATATCAGCAGCTTGGAACTGGGTTGCAGCATGGAATTAAAACCAGCTTTTCTTTTTGGCATCCACCGCCTCGTGTAATTAATAAGACAAGAGAAAGCCAGAACATGCGGGTCAGCCCTGAGTGTGAGGAAGGGATTGATCGGACACAGCCAGCGTCAGCGCTTGTGGCTGGGATGCTCTGGGTGGATTGCATTTTAAAACCAAACCACCAAAAAGCAGGAGGAGATAAAGCTTTCTGTCCTGGTTGTTCCCCTTGGTTTTTCCTCATTTTAACTGGGAATCTGGACCAAGTAATGCCCAGTGAGAACCCTGCATTCAATCTTCAGCACCTCTTCACTGGAGAAGGAATGGGCAAGCAGCTCAGCAAGGCTTGACAGTGTGTTTTGGCCACCCCATCATGCTGAGCAGACCAGGATGCTCTGAGAGCCTGGACTTTTGCAGAAGGTCATTTTGATGGAGATCTGGAAAATGGCTGGAGGAACCTGAAACTGGAGCAGGGATCAACGCTGCTTGCACAACTGCCGGCACCAAGTCTTCTCCCTGCTGCTTTGGCACGAGCAAGTGGCCACCAAATCCAAATGGAAAAGCTTCCCTACTCACTGGCTGCAGGCAGGAGAAGGCCAAGGACCCTGTCTTGCAGAGCCGAGCTGGGGTGACGCAACCCTTCCCCACAACCCCCCTCCGCCCAGAGCTTGGGCTGGCGACGGGAAGGAAGGCAATGCCTTTGGGCACCACCGCAGAGTGGTGGCAGCACCAGGACAGAGGGGACACGACCCTCCTCCCAACTCGCCGGAGCTGTGGTAGAGCACAAACTTTCTTCCCTGCATCTGCAGGAGCGCTCGGGCTCCCCTCGCCCACCCCGCTGCCAACAGCATCCCCACTCGCCGCCCGCCGTGCCTGCTCTCCGGAGCATTGATTTACAATTTGTTGCTGCTATCACCAAGTAACTCCTGTTGCTGCTTACTACAGACTCGCTTGGCTGCCAGGATGTCCCTTATGGGTGGCGAGACGCTGCTGGAGCTGGCAGGCCGGGGCAGGAAAGCATTGCTCCTGGGGCAGCAGTAACATCAAATTGGGGTTCTAGCCCTTTAAATCTGATCCAGTACTGCAAAAAAAGGGCGAGCAAGCAGGAGAGAGACTTCAGACTCTTTTAATTAAAGCTTGTACCATATTCTATCTTCCCAAGTCGCGGCAGCCACTCTCGCTTCTTCAGGACGTCGCGGGGTTCGCCGGCACCGTGGCGTGGATGGGGGGAGTCGCTCACCTGGGACCAGCAGCAGTAGGTACGCGTGGAGGGATGGGGCTGCTTGCATGGTTTCTCCCCTCTCCTTGCTCTCAGCTGGAAGCATCTCCCTTTTTTATTTTCTGTTTTCCATGAGAAAAAGTCATTGCTTCTGGCTGGAGGGCACAGTGGCAGGAGGCGTTCTCCCGCGGTGCACCTGGGGGCAAGGGGCTCGCCATCCCGCCGTCGTCGTCACTCTCCTTCCTCCCCTCTCTCTCCCTCTGAAATAACTAAGTGCATGACCTAGAGTTGTTTTGGTTTGGGTTTTTTTTTTCCTTTCTCGCTCCTTAAATCAAAGAGCTGCCATTCAGAGGAAGATAAGTTGGGATCCCTGTTTCATAAATCACCGGAGAAGTTGGTCCCGGTTGCGCTCTCGCTGCTGATTGCCCCCACCGGCTCTGCTCGTGGTTCCTCTCCCCTCTGCCTCCCCCTTGTAAGTGCACCAGGTTACGAGAGTTTTGCCGTATCCTTTCATGCGCATTGCACTCTCAATGCAGAGCATTTCTTAAGAGCCTTACGGACCAAATCCCAGGGTTATTAGGAATGACAGCATCGTATTCACACTGGAGTCTCTTCTTTTCAGCGTTATAGCCAATAGCAGCTTTGGCTGGCCTTATAAATCGCCCTTCAGCAGGAACATTGTGCACAGAGAACATTTAACTGCTAACTATCCCATTCACCAATCGATTTTCCTCTCTCCCTCTGCTCCTAACTGAGTGATCTCTTCATTTGTATTTCTACGCAACACAGCTATTTCTTTGAATTGCGTATTGCTGTTCCTCCATCGCTGTCTTGGGTTGGTGCCTGGTTAGGATGCCCTGACCTTAATGAGCACCCGTTTTTCTCTTTGCAGCCGGGTCCCAGGTGAGCGTTGGTCCCGAGGAGCCTCCCTCCTGCCTGGGTCCCCGGAGAGGAACAGAGGTTCTGCCAGGAAAACATTTATCCTAGTGCCTATCTGAGGTTAATAACACTTTTGACAAATAGCAGACCTACTCGAGGCTTGAAATAGGGTTGAAAAAGCAGCCACTAATCTCCTTGAGAAGTGCTAGATGGTGGCCACTGCTCTCAGTAAATCAGGAGACAAGCTGTTTATGTATGATATCTTCAGATGTTCGCACAGCAAAAAAAAAAAAAAAATTCCTTCTATTAACGCACCAGCAAAACTCTGCCTTACTGTCACTTCGCAGGGCCGTGGACTTGTGTAGGGAATGCTGTGAGCTCAGCATGGCCCAAAGCACAGGGCACCACGCAGCAGACCAGCAGGATCAGGGAAATGAGCTTTCTTCTCACCAACAGCATCGGCCAAAAGTGAAAGAGCGATGGGACGGGGAACATGCGAGTGAGCGAGGGAAGCTGAGCTGTATACTGGTGTATGAGCAGCTGAGCGAAAGCACCTGGAAGTATCAGGTGGTTTGTGGGCAGCTAGACATTCTGACTTGAACAGCTGAAGGAATTGAACTTAGCAAGGAGGAGGAGGAGGCTCAGACCCTGTGAGCAAAAGCAAAGATGCCAGGGCAGAGTGAAATCTGCAGCGCAGGCTTTATGGTTCACTCACAGGGCTGCGGAGGAATTGTCATGTGCCCTGGGGTTTTGCATTCATCAGTTTTCCTGGTCGGGGTTGCTTTCATAAGTGAATTCTGTCTTTTTAGTAGCAGTTAACTCTTTGTGACTTCTGGCTACATTAGGAAGGAGCCTGGCCCTCGTGACCGAGACACGGGATAATGGCTCCCTTGTTTCCAGCCTCCAGCGGGAGAGCAAGCGACCTGGTGAGGACTCCTGAAAGTGCCTGAAAGTAAAAAAACCTGTTCCTGCAATCCCAGTGGGGATGAAGGCAAACTCTTCTTGGGTGAAGCCCCTGAAACTTGTTTCCTTCGCCCTGCTGAGCCGGAGAACCCAGAGTGGGATTTGAAAAACAATGACAAATACAAGTGGGGTGAGGAAAGATGAACGAAACGTACATCTCAGCTCAGCAAAGTGACTCCAGCCTCGCAAGGATACGGAGGGTGGGGAGTAATTATTTATAGGGCCATCAGCAGAAATGATAGAATGAACTGAAGGGCTGAAAAGTTTTGCTGACTATCAGGGAACGCGTCCTGGCACGGACTGATATTTCCTGGGCCCGGTCCTTTTTATCTCCAGTGCTACAGAGTGCACAGCCTGGAGACCCAGCGAAGCCTCGCCGGGGCGGGACCCCACCGAAATGGACGGGCGGCAGCGAGGGGTGAACTTGGCCGGAGGATGGAGTTTAAATGTCAACTACAACCTCCACTCTGAGCCACCTCTGATGCCCGAGCCCGTTTAATCTCCTGGTGGATACCTGAGCTTTGAGGGGAGCGTGCTCTGCGGCACGGGAAGGATGGGTGGCCAGGTTTGGCTTTTCCATTCTAATTCTGTGAACGTTGAGATTAAAAAGGGAGGAGGAGGGGGGAAAGCCATTTCCGAGATCAGCAGTTAGCGTAATTCAGTTCTTTGTGCTCCGTAATTAAGCTCTGCGTTCCGCGGTTCAATAACGCTCTCGAACCACGATGACAAAAGGAATTAGAGAGACTGGCAGGCAGACGCAGGCAGAGAATCGCTCACCTGGCATTACTCAAATTAAAGATGACCTGCATAAGATTTTCTTTTCTAAATTGAGAAAATTGAGTTTGGACTCCTCTTTGTGACTTTGTGGTGATGAAAAGACCTATTTTTTCCTTCTCTTTTTTTTTTTTTCCTTTTCCTCACTTATGAATGGTGAGTAGTATGAAGCTTATCTCTCCCCATCTGGGCAGATGTGCTGGAAGGCTGAGACGGCCACCGAGTCTAATGCAGGTGGAAAGGGTGAATTTGAACCCCGATCGAGCAGCAGGCCCTCAGCAAGTCACCAAAATCCTGCAGAAATTATCCACACAATGAGTTTTCCCTAATCCCAGAACCCTTTCCCTCCCCCCAGGCTGCTCGATGACACTAGGAGAGACTGGTCCCCAAGTGGCCATCATAACAGTCCCAAGAGGCAATTTGCTCCATCTTGCCCTGCTTGCCAGTCTCCAACCAGCCGAGATTTTCCTAGTACAAACAAGACACGAATTTCTGAAGAACGAGCAGAAAAATAATAATTTTATATTGTAGGTAACAACCTTTCCCACTTCCTTTACTCTGTAGGCTGGAGAGGGCACAAACACAAAAGGCATAGCTCTCATTTTTGCTTTTTCTTCTCCAGCCAGCTTCAAACAAAAGAGAAATAGCAGGGTATCTGGAGCAGGAAAGGACCAAAATGGATCTGACTGAGATAAAACCCAAATCTACTCTTTCTAGCTGCTAGAGTCTAATATATTCTTCTATTCAGAGCAAGGGACGTATGTTAACCCCGTTCTACATCTCTGGCAGGGTATTACAGTTTGAATTAGTATGACAAATTAAAAACAGCCATCAAATTCTACAGAGGTCTTAAATCGTAAAAACGTATCGTATCAATGAAATTGCACGGTTATTAAGCAAAATGTTTGAGATCTAAACATTAGCGAGGCACGTCAGCCTAGAAGGATGAGAGCAGTCACGTCCGGGGGACTCAGCGTGGTCCAGATGTGGCTCACGCTGATGGGCTGCTGGGCTTTGGTGATCATCTGGGTGGTTTAGCTGGAGTCAGGTAGCCTTTCAGAGCAGGCTAATCCACCATCTGCCGTGGTATTTTCTTCTTTGACTTTTTTTCTTCCTTCAGGATATATTTGTTTCCCCCTTTGAACATAAGCTACATTCAGTGTATTATTTAAAACCTACATTTTAATTGAAGGAAGGAAGAGGCCGCACAGACAATGTAAACCTTGTTTTCCACGACCACCCAGAGACTGCCAAAAATCAATTGTCTTCTAGAGGCTGATCTTTAAATAAAGTTAAGCCAACTTGTATCAGAACCTCTGGGGATCCTTGAAAGCAGGTTTTCAAGAAAGTCATGTACGGTTGTTGCGCAGTTTGATACAGGTTTCACCCTTTAAATCCTTTTGTGCTGCAACCCGGTCTGCTCAGGAACTGAATTACTCTGAGTTACTTCTGGCTCTAACCAAAGCATTGACTCCAGTTTGAGAATGGCCCAAGCACTTTGGGAGCCTGAGGCACTGTTTCGAAGCGGATTAATAAGCCCGTAGGAGCTGCAGATGCTTTACCGGCCACTGGCGGGATGCCCCGGGGTGATTTTGCAAAGGTTTCTCTTGGAAGCTCTACTGCAAGAGTAAAGACAGCAACGGTCTGGCACACACAGACCTGTAAATGGAACGGCAATCTGTTTAAAATGTATTTTTCTTTTTACTCCCTCACAAATACACTGTGGTGAAACAGCCTACGAAGCTAGGAAAGGATTAACTTGAGAAGGGTAAAGGTCTCCCAGAGCTGAAGAACAAGAAAGCTGCTGTGCCACAGGACGAGCGGTCTCGTGGAGGAGATGCTGAGCCTGGCTGCCCCATGGATCTTCGCTGTTCGTAACGACGTGTAACACCGCTGACGCTGCAGAACGACTCCAGGTCTGCAGCCGTGCCCGGGAGGAGAAGGCGGGAGCGTGTTGGCAGAGGGAGGGATTGGTTGCCGGCCGGTGGCTCCCGGGAAGGGTGGAATTTCTGCTGTGACTAACAGGCTGGTGATGGAGATGACATTGTTATAACACATAAGTGTTACACACGTTAACGTGCTGAGCTGTGACGGTGCCAAGAAACTTCTATTAGGGTGGAGTTGCCCCTCAGCATTACACATCCAGTCCATGCAAAACTGTTATTTTTGAAAGTTCCTTTCAATGAGCTTACATGCAAAACCCCGTATTCTGGAACAAAAATCTGCAAATCCAAGATCTGTTGCATTGGAAGCGATACCAGTAAAATTAATCCTAACCAATGCTGGCCTCAGAGAAAAATCCAGAGAAAAACTTGATGGTGCAGGACCCTGCACAGCTGGGGGACACACGGCCCATCCTTGATGGAGCACCCCAGGCCATGGTGGGGCAGCTGGGGTGTCAAACACAGCCAGGAGACCCACTGTGCCCACCCGATGGAGCCCAGCCCTGCAGCCATTTGCTTTCCGAATTTCTGGTGATTGTACAGAGTGGGAAAGAAGATTCAGGCATTTTAGATGATCCTTACCCATGAAGAGCAAGCCAAAAAAGTAGATTGATTTTCTCCATCAGACTGGACCACGGACTGAAGGTGCAATTTTGGTTTGTGACCTGCTGATTGAAGAAATGAAATCGTACAGTGCTGTCATCAGGAAGTTTGATAAATATTTTATTCCCTCCTGCAATGTTATTTATGAGAGATATGAGCTTTCTCCAGGGTACAAGAAGAAGATGGATCTGTGGAAAATACTGTCACTGCACTTTACAGCCTAGCTGAGCTGTGCAACCTCAACAAGAGGTTTTACGATGAAGTGGTATGGGCTCATATCGTTTGTGGCACAAAAGACAAGAGGTGCTCCACCTCAGGTTTCACTCAATGCTTGAGAAAACAATTACAGCTCTAGGCAGGCTGAGAGAAGCCAGAGGCATCGAGAAACCCTGAAGGTCCTGCTGATCTTTTTGGTAACGCTGACCCTACTTTTGCCCCGTGTCAGCTATTAAAAACCCAACAGACATTTTTTTCTGGGTCAGTGATGGACCTCCCGAACTGCTTGAAGGTCTTCCAGGGTCAGCTGCAGATTGTCAAAACCCCTGGTGCAGACAAGCCTTGGCAATCATACAATGAGTATCCTGATGAGAATGTCCCAGGTAGGATGACGTGAGAGAAGCCACTGTGTGTCCATGCATATTCATGAACAGGGCAACTTAGGAGTGCCTGGGACCCTGGGCGAAGATGCAGAGCTTCAGACTTTGGTTTCCATGTGCTTCATTCTGCCATCACATTGGCATAAGACCCATGGTCATCTTCTCTAGTGATGTTACACCTCTGGCTTGGCCTGGCTGACACAAGGAACGCTTGGATCTCCAAAAGCCACATTTGATTTCTTTTGACTGATGGCTTGGTGATTCATGGGTGCTGCTGTCAGCAGGTACAGGAATGGAAGGAGAGGGGAAGGCTGGGGAGGTGGTTCGGCACTTTTCCAGAAGTATTGATTTTGAATTGAAATCAAACCACATTTCAGAAAGCAGAGCTTTGCAGCGGGCTTTTTAGACACAACATTGCCGATGGTCCTGTCTTTGTCATACGGACTGTCCCCCCATAGGTATCCCATTCATGAGGTCTCGTGTGCTGCTAGAGAAAACACTTGCAGACAACAGAGTTTGTTTATAAAAATAACAGTGTGAGAGGAAGCTGTGAAGGATGCATAAAACTGGAGGCACGTGCTGGTATTCCCCTGTCCCTGAGATATGTCCTCAGGCAGAGGTGGAGAGCAGAGTGCTGTGATGTGAAGCACAGCAAGCATCCTTTGCGTCAGTGTTCATACAGCACAGCAGGCTCTTGGTCTAACAGTAGGACACCAGAACTTCTTCTGGGACCTGGAGAAACCAGGGTCTGCCAGGGTGTCCTGGTTTCAGCAGGGATGAAGTTAATTTCCTTCTCAGTAGCTGGTGTGTTTTGGATTTCATGTGTGAAGAAACTGTGTGGTGATCCGGGCTAAACCACCACACAGGGTGGCTTCCCTTTTCTCCTCCCTGACACCTCTTCCAGCCACTACCACACATGTGCAATAGCTGTGGCTGCAGCAGGTCAGAGCACACAGGAGGGATCTGGAAGCAACCAGGGCTTAGCTAGTGGGACAGGGGCATTCTCCAGCTCCTTGAGGCCTGTTACCATTTCTGGGGCCTGCCAGAGGCACCTGGTTATGTTGGGAACATGAATTAATAAGAATGATGCCATCAAAGAACGTGACAAGGCCAAATATCCATCCTATCCTTGCTGTGCAGTTTCTTGAAGACAAGCCCGCGAAAGTCCCTGAAAAAAAGTTATTTATTTTTTGTCATAGTGTGCTTAAGTTAGAGTCACCACAGAGGATTTTAAAGAACAGATTAGCTGAGTTTAATAATGTGAATTATGAAAAGAACCTGCTTGGTGCAAAGCATAGGGTCACATTTGATGGTTCACTAGGCTTTTTCCTGACCATTAGTTGAACACTTTATGTCAAAAACATGATCCACATAAAATTGCTGCAGCCAGATGGAGAGTGTCTTCCAGCTCTCAGTGTCCAGCAGTTACAGGAGACATTTTCTTCTCTGCCGCGGTAAAAAAGCCTTAGGGAGATGGTATGGGAGCTCCATGCCTTGACACAGCTGCTATAAAGAGTGAGGCCCAATGCCACTCTCACCTGATATCTTGGAGGAGGGCACGTGCAGCACGGACCTTCTCTCATAGCTTCCCAGCTTCTCTAAGTCACTCATGGAAACGTCCCGAGCTGAAAACAGTCTCTGTCTCTGTTTCAATGCATTATTTTATTCCTTCTTGAACCTATTTCCGCTTTTGAGCACCACCGCTTCCAGGAAAAATTCTACAACATAATTGTGCGCTATTTGCAAAAATACTTCCTTTGGCTTTTTTTCTTTATTTTTTTTTTTTTTAAATCTTGTCTTGGTGATTTCGTTCAATACCTCTTAGGTCTGGTGCTGCTGTGAGAAACAGCAAGTATTTGTTCTCTATTCACTCTCAGATGTGATGTTGAGGGCATGATAAAACTCTGCTTTCATAGGTGCCTCCTTCACCCCTTTCAACCACCTCTTCACCAGACCCAAGGGCCCCAACGTGTTTCTGTTTCCGACTCTGTCTAAGCTTGTTTCCTTCCTCTCACCCTTCCCTCTTCTGTTATCTCCTCTCGAAGGCGCCCAGCAGAAATGTATTCATCACGAGGGCACACAATGGATTCAGTCAACAGCGTCGTTTCCATTTTGTTCTCTATTTCTTTGCCAGACATCGCTCGCATACATTTACCCACGGCTATGCTGAACTCGGGGTGGATTTTTTCAAAGAACTCTCCGTGTTCCTCCCAGTAACTCTGTCCTGAATGGTCACGGCCAGGTCAGACCTTACCGTTCCGTAGGGAGGCTGCAGGCTGTTTTTCTTGTGTGCATTATTTTGTGCTGATGGGCGCTGAAATTCCGCTCTTACTTTATTCTTCAGACATCGGATTTTGCAACACCTCTTTTTGCAGCTGTTGCAACCATTTCTCGTTTTGATTACCCTGATTAACACACCTCCAGTCTCCAGGTAATTTCTTAATAAATGGGTAGATTTATTTTACAGGTCCCTCTGGAACTGCAATAGGAAGCTGCTTTCATTATGAAAACATTGTTTATCTTTGTTTCCTGCCTTCTTTTCCCATTTCCTTCATAATGAAAAGCAATGCAAACAATTCACTTAACCTTTCTGCTATGACCTCTCTCTCCTGAGTATGCTTCTCATTCGGCACTCGTCCATCAGCCACACCACCTACCTGGCAAACTTCCTTCCCCTAATGTTTCTGAAGAGGTTTTATTGTTACCTGTCTCTAGCAAGTTGCTGCTCAAAACCCTTTTTGGCCTCCCGTATCATACTTCTCCATGCAATTTGTCACGTTCAGGAATCGATTTCCTTTCTTGAACACGACTCATGCTTTTTGAGAAATGCCTTTTAACCCTTCTACTCAGCTGTGCAGCTGCACAGACTTTTTTTCCTTTTAACTCTGGTTGGTTTGGCACTGTATATTTATTCCAGGTTTGTCAAATGTAGTTTTAAGCAGTTATTTTACTCTTTTAACTTCTCCTTTTTTATTTCTTTTCAAGCAACTTCTTAATTTTTAATATAGTTTTCATTTCTAAGGTCATATGAGCAATACTTACATCTTGAATAGGTCTTGGGCACCTCAGAGCCAAGCTGAGAGTTGCTTTTCTGTTTCTAGAGTTGATGATTTTAGCTCCAATAGTTGTTCATTATGTCCAAACCCTGTGATGGGTTAAAAACTGGCTGGATAGCCGAGCCTAGAGAGTTGTGGTGAACGGAATTAAATCCAGTTGGTGGTCGGTCACAAGTGGTGTTCCCCAGGGCTCATCACTGGGGCCAGTTCTGTTTAATATCTTTATCAACGATCTGGATGAGGGGACTGAGTGCTCCCTCAGAAAGTTTGCAGATGACACCAAACTGGGCAGGAGCGTTGATCTGCCCGAAGGTAGGAAGGCTCTGCAGAAGGACCTGGACAGGCTGGACCGATGGGCCGCAGTGAACCAGATGAGGTTCAACAAGGCCAAGTGCTGGGTCCTGCACTTGGGTCACAACAACCCCACACAACGCTACAGGCTTCGGGAAGAGTGGCTGGGAAGCTGCCCAGCAGAAAGGGATCTGGGGGTGCTGGCTGACAGCCGGCTGAACATGAGCCAGCAGTGTGCCCAGGTGGCCAAGAAGGCCAACAGCATCCTGGCTTGTGCCAGGAACAGTGTGGCCAGCAGGAGTAGGGAAGGGATCGTGCCCTTGTACTCAACACTGGGGAGCCTGCACCTTGAATACTGTGTGCAGTTCTAGGCCCCTCAGTACAAGAAGGATGTTGAGGTGCTGGAGCACACTGCCCAGAGAAGGGCAACGAAGCTGGTGAGGGCTCTGGAGCACAAGTCTGATGAGGAGCAGCTGAGGGAACTGGGATTTTTCAGTTTGGAGAAGAGGAGGCTGAGGGGAGACCTCATTGCTCTCTACAACTGCCTGAAAGGAGGGTCTAGAGAGGTGGGTGTTGGTCTCTTCTCCCAAATAACTTGTGACAGGACGAGAGGAAATGGCCTCAAGTTGCGGCAGGGGAGGTTTAGGTTGGATATTAGGAAACACTTCTTTACGGAAAGAGTGGTCAGGCACTGGAACAGGCTGCTGAACGAAGTGGTGGAGTCACCATCCCTGGAGGTGTTCAAAGAACATGTAGACGTGGCACTTCAGGACATGGTTTAGTGGGCATGGTGGTGTTGGGTTGATGGTTGGACTTGACGATCTTGGAGGTCTTTTCCAGCCTTAAAGATTCAGTAATTCTATGTCTCAAGTGAGATATGCTAGACGTAGTCTACACAGTGTGTGTCCTGGCATCACAGAGCCCCACCCGTCAGCCTCTTTCCACAAAACCTGAGTGGGGCAATGGAGTCAATTTGGAGTCCAGCCCTTTGCACCACCCCTGTATACCATTTTGACCCAGAGCAAGCCCTATTATTTTCCTATGTGTCTGAGCCACATCTCCAGAAAGCAATAAAGCTTTTCAGACGTAGACTCTACCATATTGAATGAAGTCACTCCATTAACATCAGTGCTTCTACGGACAATTAAAAACCCTTTCATTTTGAAGACACTGCTGCATTGCTGTGGTGGTGGTGATGTTAGAGGCAGTAGGCTATTCAAGTGGGCCTAAATTAAGTCATAATTGAAATGTTTGAAGGAAAATTGGTATGGTTGTCAGGGTCAACCTTGAATAGGTTTTGCTAAAATAGCGCAGAAAAAAATTGATAAAAATTGCAGTGCTGTGTGAGAGACGACTGGGTTTTATTTCAAAGTAGAACAAGGGAGAGGGGGAGGACACACAAGAGCACAGTTAATAAGATATGTAAGCAAATGAAAACTTTTGCACAGTGATATTGCATGAGGTAGGACTTCAGAGTTTAAAAACAGAGCATGTTCTGTTTAACAAAAAATCAAGAATGTTTGGAAGTACGTTTGACTATAATACACAGCCCATGCTTTATGGAGTATTTATTTAACACATGTAAGCTGGGGAAATGAAGCGCCTTTGTTAAGGAA
>JAAGAY010000387.1:61606-71768 GCA_011801015.1 Ardeotis arabs | reverse complement strand
ACTGGTTGAGGAAAGAGCATGTGCAATACAAAACTGTTTAGAAGAAATGTCATTATTGTTCTTTTCTATCTGTTGGCACGAGGATTTTTGTTATATCAAAAGAAAAAAAAGAGGGGGAGAGGGACAAAGGCTGAAGAGCTCCTGCCTGCAGATGAACACATTTGATAACTGTGGACAACTAGTTTCGCTGCTGAATATTTAGACAAGTAAAAAAAAAGTCCATGTTGAATTAATGCATCGCTTTCTGGAACAGCAAGACTTTTTCCAGAAGCAGGTCTGACAAAGGAGGGGTGGAGCGGAGGAGTGGGGGAGGGTGAGCACAGACTGCTGACTGAGGGGAAAGTATTTTGAAAGAAAATTCTTCTGTGGTTTGGAAGATGTAGGGTTGGGGCTGTTGCATTTTGCTGAGAAATCATTAATTGGCTAATTTCTAGCCCAATTCCCTCTTGTCCCCACCCCTACCGGCATTTCAAACAAGGTTGGGGTCACAGAAAGTTGGGGGCATGTACAAGCACCAGCTGAGCAAAGGAAATTACTCCCTTACTTTGTTGGCTCCTGAAGTGCTGCAGATAACTTCCACACTTATTTATGGAGGCAGAAAAGAGCAAACTGTAAAATATAGGTGAAGGAGAGGTATGCGAAACAGGGCGCTCAGAACTTGGAAGCAGAAGTGCTGGCTATTTGCCTGGGAGAGATGAGGCCGATTATGCAGGGCTGGAAACGTGTATGGTATTTTAGCTGCTTAAAGACAAGGTTCCTGTCCCAAATAGTTTACAGCCTAAACAAAGAGAAAGAGATCTGTGCATCAAAGGAGCCTGGGCAAGTGGCAATTTGGCATGCATCTTATTACGACCAAGAGGTTTTTCACAGTGGAAAGTTATATTTATTTGGTATTTTTAAAAGCTTTTAGAGAAGGACTGAAACTAAGCTTGTTTGGCAAGGCAGGAAGTCGGGGTAGGTAAGGCTTATTTTAGGAAGGATTTGAGAGTTTCGGGTTATTTTATACCATGGAGGAAGGAGCCTACTCAGGTTGATGGGCATAAGAAGACAGACATGGGGCTGAATGGGAAAATAAAGGTTTTGGAGGAGTGGGAAATGCAAAGGGAGAAGAACACGTGAGAGTGTGTAGTAGGATATTAAAACAAGGCACAGCACACAGGCTTGAAAATTAAAGATGGGCCAACTGAATTGGATGTACACTTGGTAGGAGTCTGGTGCTGTGGCAAGGGCAGTGTGTTGAAGGGCTGGGAAGGGCGCAAAGGAGGCAGGAGGTGGCTGTAGGGGCCGTGCAAGAGTCTGAAGGGCTGGATCAGGGCCTCAGCAGTGAAGAGCAGCAGTGATAGAGGGTTTTGAAGATGTTGGGGAAAGGAACCGTTACCTTGGTGATAGACTAGGAGGAATCTGAAATAACCAGTGCCAAGGGAATCGGGAAGATTGAATAAGGAAGATTTGGAAAGCGCTACTGAAGCTCTATGTTACAACTTGAGCAGTAAAACTGTAGGTCTGCTTTCCTTGACCTGACAGTAAGTATAAATCCAGACAGCCAGAGGAGGGACCACGTTGCCTTCTCAAGACACCTCATAACTTTAATGTGTAGTATGTGTGTGCACAAGCGCATGTGTAAAATCTGAAATTCAGATTTGACAGATGGGATTGGAAGGAGCCTCATGGGCTGTCAAGTTCAGTGTCTTGCTCTGTCAGACAATTAGGTATGGCTTCCTCACGAACGGATGGAGCTTTGTCTGAGCTGTTTTGAGGTTTTTCCTGTGGGAGTGGTGGTGTGGTGGGTCACATGATAGGGCAAATGCCACGCCCAATGCCTAAAAATTCTTTGACGTTCCGCTTTCACTAGTAGACAGAAATACAGCAGGTGAAACAAAAGAAAACCTCTTTGGGAATATGGTGATTAAAGGGAGTGTGGTGGGATGGACATGTCTGCTGGCTCTTTAATTACAAGCTGTAAGCCTGCTCAAAAGGAAAAAAACCAAAGCACTATTGTCATGGTCTGCCATTATCCAAAAATAAATGTCATTGGCAGTAAGTCTGCCTAAACTTTACCAAGTTAAATGTAGCATCTCTAGTTTTTTTGCAACCAGACTGTTGTATCATAGCTGTTGAACAGGCTAGGTAAGATAGAAATATTTCAGTCCCCACTACACTGTGGCTGCAAAGGTGACCTTTTATTATTTGATGAGCGTTGCCAAGGTGCTTACAGGTCATCTTGCTCTGCTGTAAATCATAGGACAATTTAAGAGCTGTATTATACATCGTATTTCTGCAAAAAGTTGCACTTTATTAAGTTGCATCTTAAAACAGATGAGAGAAGATCTGTGGGCACTCTTAAACTATCCTAGCCTGGTTTTAGATCAAGTTTTATGTGGGTTGCCTTGACTCTGCTTCCAACAGTCTCAGAAGTAGACCTCTTTCCTCAAAATTAGGTGAAGCTTCATTGAAACTGGCCTGGCTTAGTACAGAGAAAAATTTTACACTGAGTTTGTGGTGCCACCACTAGAAGAACCAGTCTCGCCTTCTGCAGCATCTTCCCTTCTCCTTTACACTCATGCAGATCTACAATGAACCAAACCGTGCTTAGGGTCACACTGACTTTTCCTTGGCCAGGTTGGCTTCATGTCTATCTTACTGCAGAATCACAAACTGTGCAAGGAGAGGTGGTGGGTACAAGGCAAGATGAAGGAAGCAGACAAACCACATAGTATACATAGCTGTAATGCAGGGCGTTGTACAGCTCAAATGCTTTGTCCTGTATATATGCACACCTCTCAGCTGGGCTGCAGCAACCTCTACTATGTTTGCTGGTGGGACATCTCAGCTGGTAGAAAAAGCCCTCTGTGTAGTATTATGGGCTCTTACAAGGACATGGGAACTGTCCTCTGCTGTCCCCACCATTTTCCCAGTGATTGATACAGCAGCATTTGTCTCTGTTTTTGCCTCAAGACTTTACTGTCTTTCTTCTGGAGACTTTAGGTAGAACCAGAGTTAGAGAAGCCTGCCTTTCTTTGGGGAGGAGAAAAGGAAGGAAGAGAGAGATTGATAGGGAGGTGAGGTTTTGGAATAACTAGTGGACTGGGTGCTGGGCTGCCAGGGTGTCTGGGAGGGCTGGGCAGAGCACAGCTACTAGTGGGTGGTGTGAGCTGGGTAGTCCAAACAGTGCAGAAATTCTTGTTGTACGTGTTTTAAATAGCATCTGTGTCCAGGGAGGGAGGGAGGAGAATGACACATATTAATCCTTTCCTTCCAAGCTAGGTGGGTTGTAGTTGGTTAATGCATGATGTGACAGACTTGTATCGTAGCTCTTTGCCAAACGGGCTTTGCTTTTGTACACACCTTGTTCAGATTTACTGGTGCAGCTGAATTTCCAGTACAGGTACCTCCTTCAGTTCAGCTGGGGAAGGTATCTTTGACCTGCAAATTAAAGTAAAGAAATATAAATGGTGTTGGCTAATTGAGCTATTAACAGATCTGAGTGTCATACATCAGGAACAGAGGTGCCTTTATGTCATTTTCAGCAGATCTTGAAGTGGAGTAGGATTGTCATCCCGTTATTTCCAAAGTGCACCCTTTTAGCTGATGTATGTGCTTTGTAGCAAATACTAAAGCTTATTCTGCCCACTTGACCTTAGCAGTGAAGTTGATGGGAATAAAAATTATACTTGTTTGCTTTTTTTTTCTTTTTTTTGCTGGTAATTAAGTCAAAACTTAATGAATCAAAATTAAACATTTCTGTAATCTCTGTAGATCTGGGCATACAACTTTGATGGTAGGTCTGGGATTGTTCACTGACCTGTGTTTTATACCATTGCCTGTCATAATATCTGAATGAAGTCAGCATGATATTTCAGATTTGTCAGTGTAACTTGAAACAGTGTCTGTCTACTGGCCGATGCTCTGCTGAATCTCTCGTGAAACCATTTATCTGTGTTAAGTCTTTCCAGTAACTTTACGTATCAGTCATGAAGTGTCAAGTATCTTCTCTTAAAGACTTTTGAATAGTAATCTGATATGTTGATCGCTACATCAATCCTCTTAAGTGATACATCCACTGAAAGCTGCACTGCTCCCTTTAGCAAATGTTGGTTTATACAAAACATCCACAGGCTAGAGACAGTCTTTGAGAAACAAAACAGACTTACACTTTGGTTGCAAGGGGGCCCATATCTCCATAATATTAAGTTACAAGCCTCATGTATGTTTGTGGTATCCCCTGCACCACTGAAAGAAACCAAATGTGTGGAATCTTGGAAATGGCTGTAATTTTTGCTGTGAAAGCACTTTGCAAGCGGAAATTGTAATGGTAGCTTCCTGGTTTTGATCTGTAGGTTTAAAAACAGAATTGCTAAACAAAAACATTGTAGGACCTTCTTTTATAAGTGAATTTTTAACACTGTGTGTGTTGTCTTTCTTCATGGAAGAACTTTTTTCTCTCTTCCCTTCCTACTTTTGTTCAGTCTTTTTTCCCCCCTCCCTCTGTAGGGAGGAATCACCTGAAGGCTCTCCTCTCAAAGTGTGGTAGTCTTGAGTTGAAAGCCACAAGACTGAAGATCTGAGCAACAGAGGTGCTCATGGACAGGCTAAGGCAGTGGCAGCTCAGAAAAGCCCACCAGTCTCACCTGTGCATCCCAGTGTCAGGGTCCATCTACCTTAGCAACTCAGTGTTTCAGTTTCTGGAGCTGCCCAGTGCCTCTGGTCATTCAGAGCCACTGACTTGTGGTATGGAGTGCGGTGTGTGCAAGGCAGCAAGGTGAGAGCAGCAACGTGAAAGCAGTAATCTCAATACTAGGGGCAGAGTGCTGCTTATGAGCAGTCTCTCTCCTCAGTAAACCTGAGCAATGATGAAAAGCTCAGGAAAGAGGCTGAAGCTCTCTCAGCTGAGGATGTGGCTTCTCCATGGAGCTGGCAGCTGCTTCTTCAATGTGCCACCTCAACAGTATGGTCAGGCCTTCCTGACCTGTTTCAGCCAGAATGAGAGGAGCTGAAGGATAACTCTGCTCTTCTGTTGTACCTTGCAACTAACTGGAAGGGAAGTCCAGGAGTTGGTGGCTGGCAGGAAGGCAGTAATGAACGGGTAGAGCAGTGATGTGTGCCCACATGCATAGCTGCAAACCCAGAAGTTGTATTTGCAGAAGATGCTGGCTGTTGTCTAGCTTGCATGGATTTGTTTTCCTTTTCCCTGGCAAGCCACTCATCTGTATTTGGAATGGAGAGAGTGGGTTTGTGTGGAGGAGGAAGGGATCTAATGTTTGGAAGGTGACTGCATCCTAGTTTGCAAGGGACCCTCACCCCAAACTTTGATTTCCCTTGAATGACAAGACTCAGAAATGCTGTTGAGGTTGATGGGTGACCACTGTCTCAAATCCTCACACAGAAGTCCTGCTGGAGCAGGAGTTTGGAAAGTTGTAGTGAAATCCAGGAGTGAGCACCTCACTCACGACCCCCTACCCTGTCCTCTGCAGAAAGAGTGAGATCACATCCCTGAAGAGTGAGACCACTCTGCCCAGCAAGAGGACCTGAATAGCTGGCTTTAGCTGCAGCAGGGACTGCTGTTTATGTGGAAGAAAAATAAGATAAACAGAGAAACTTCTGTTGTAGGTGTAGTGGCAAGGGTGAAGGCTGGGTTATAAAGGTTTGGTATGGGGGAGAGAGACAAAGCAGGACCTTCTTCCAACACCCAGCAAACGGGTGCCTTAGCTCTTTATTACTGTCCCAGAAACATCCCTGGAAGTGTCTGAAGCAATGTGTATCTGGACAGTGCTGCAGCTCTGTGCACCTTGGCCCTCTCCTCTGAGGAACAAGATCTAGCTGCCCAGTGATCTTCTGCAGTTCAGTGTAGTGCTTGGGGCTTTGCATGCAGTGGAAACTGGGCATGTAACTCCTTCAGCAGCAGTCACTTGAAACAAAGGAAGAATTAGTCTACCTTTTACTGTGCAGAGCAGAAAATCCAGCTAGGAAAACTGTCCTGTGACTTCGAAGCCAGGCTTCATTAGCTGGCTTTCATGCATCAGGCCCCATCTAGTAGAGTATTTCTGTGGGGAAGGTGTCGTATCCTGATGGTGCTAATTACAAACTAGCTGGAATTCCTTAACAGTGATAAAACAACTAAAGCAGCCTTCCTAGCAGAGAGCAGGAGAGAGTATTTTTCTCTTGGAGGCAAAGGTTTTGACAGGTTTTACCTCACTAGGATTAGAAGGATCCAAATGCAACCTGTTGAGAGAAGTTGACTTCAGTGATGCAGCTTTGTTGAATTTTCTGCCATCAGATGCTCTGCCAACATTTTTTCTCCTTTCTGAGGTATTATTTTTTTACTTTGTCTCAGTAAGGTGTTTGTTTTTTTTTCTTTAAACTATCCATGCTTCGCCCAGCAACAAAATGCAGTTGAGCCACAAAACCAAAGAGATGGTTGGGTCTGCTTCACTTTCTCCAAGCTGCAGCAGCCTCTCCATAGCTCCTTTGTTTTGCAGTGATCAGGATCTCTGGATTCACTTAATTTCCTGCCCGTTCCTGTGCACTGACAGCCCTGGATTTGTTCCTGGCTGGGCCTTGTTGTGACTGCCAGTAGAAAGTGCTAGGAAGGCTGGTTGGGGTGCACTTTATTGCTTGCCTTCCCTGCCTTTGATCTAGCTACAGAAATTCATGCTGTTACATGCACTGCAGCTTGGGTTCAGGAGAGGGGTTTGGTAACACTTTCAATGTCTGCTGCTATAGAGCAAGGCTGGTAGTTCACATTTTCAATGCCAGTTGTGGTTTTTTGGTGTTTTTTTTGTTGTTGTTGTTTTGTTTTTGGTTTTTTTTTTAAGCTAATGGAGGAAAAGGTTGACCTCGAGCGTGATGGAAATGCTATAGCAAATGACTCCTGGTGGGTGGAGGAAGTTGCTGAGGAAGTGTCTGCTCTGCTCTGCTCATTGGCTTGCTCTCAGCAAGTCTGTTCACCTCTGTCGTGCTGGGAAGGGGATAGCCGATGGAGAGGAACAGGGACGCTAAGTTTCTGGCTCAAACGCCATACTTGAAATCTAGCCTGTAGCTTTGAAGTTTGTGTCTTAAGTTCTGGCCCTTCTTTGCTACTGCCACCCATATTTCTCTGGAGTGAGGTCTAGCAAAAGTATGTTTGCAAAACACTTCACAACCCATGAATGCAAGGTGCTGTATGGTCTTCTGTCAAATGCACAACCCTTACGTTCTATCGTCACTTTTTAAATGCTGTTTCAAGCGCGTTGCTGTAGACCCACACTGTTGGAGAGGTGCAAGGAGAGCAGTGTGATGGGCCACCCCTCTGAGTTGGGGAGGATCGGTCCCTCTCGGGATGAAGGGCTCGGGTTTCAGTAACACAATGCTTCATGCAGCCATGTGCGTGTTCAAAAGAGCCAACTGGCTGGAGCTCCCGCGGTGACGCTTGGCTGATTTGGCAGCCAGATTGATTCTGTCAAGTTACAGTATGGGAGTTAAGTCCAGCTTCAAATCCTCTCCTTTACCCGCTCGAGGAACTTGGAGGGGGGGGCGGGAAGAAGCAGAGAAGCTCTCGGGGGACTTTTGTCATTATTGGCATGGAAACACTTTGTGATTATCAGCAGCAGGGTAGTGGCAAGGGGCTGATTATCTATCATGTCGTCAGCATAAATAATCAGCGGGCCCCTGAGCAGGGCTCCGCCTTTTGTAATGGCTCCACGTAATCACTGCATAACAGTTTAAAAGCAGGCAGAACAGAAAAACAGCTGGACTAATTCTGACCTTGACTGATGTTGCCTTTTCTCCCTTCACTAGAAGAGAAATATGTCACTATCCAGCCGTATGCCAGCCAGGGGAAGGATGAGATTGGGTTCGAGAAAGGGGTCACCGTGGAGGTCATCCAAAAGAACCTGGAAGGATGGTGGTACATAAGGTAAAGAAGCCGCGCAGCTGGATTGCTGCAGAACCTGTGACAATGAGCTTTTCTGATCATTCACTTAATGTTAGTATTTAAATAATTCTGTAGCTGAGCAAGGAAGCCCAAATTGTTTGTAATGCACCTTGAAGAAATGTAAAGAAAAGGCTAAGACAATACAATGGCAATTAAAGTAACACTACAGTGTCTGCAAAAAGCTGTGGATCATGCCAGTGGGGAAATTCCTGAACTTGCAGATTTATTTTTTTTTTTTCCCTTCCTTCAAGTTAAAAGCCCATATCTGAGTTAAGATCTGTGAGACCTAACAAGGCTTTCAGTTGTGTGTAATTTTAATGTGCTTCCAGTATAAGAGTTATTCTGCAACGCATTTAAATCTATTTATAGCAATGCTGAAAGGCTGATTGTGATCTCTTGAGCTGTTTGGGGCAGGTAGTGTTATTTTCAGACGTATAAGATCAGTTTGCTGGCTATAGACCTCTTCCAAACTTATTAATGGTTTCAATTAATTTGCCTGATTTCTGCCTATCTACAGTAGGTATTCCTAATGTTCCTAGAGGAACTGAATTCCAAGGGCAAGCGAAGTTATCATCGTGTATCAAACTCTGAATTTGAAACAGCAGTCATAGAGGAGATTTGTGACTTAGGAATCCCCTTTTTAAATGCTTATGAGGAGAATGTAGGTTAGATATGTCACAGATAGTGATATAGGATGTCAGAATAAGTACTTAATGAGAGCTTTCTCCATCTAGTTTCATGCAGCACTTGGGTTTTAGTACTCTTTCATGATTCTGACCCTTGTTTTATATCTATGTGTGAATTCAGCAGTGCTGTGACATCCCGTTTCTCTTTAAACAAGATGTGCTACAACAGGTAGCTTAAAAATTGAGGTTTGTCTCTCAGCCGGTGCAAAACATCTCAGTCATTTTTTCCATTCAGCATGTAATTATAGTGATGATTTTTCCCCTTTCCCTCCCCAAGCCATAACTTGCTTTCATCTGAATTCTGCTTGATTTATCAGCTATGAATGAGGGCTATGAAAATGCTGACTGAAGCAATGTTGTTTTTCCTTGATGCCCCTTACTTAGAAAACTGATTTTTAAATTTTTCTTCGGTCTAATGCTCCCATAGAGGGAATAGGCTAATAAAGACAGCAGTGGAGCCAGGAAGGCACTCTAAATAGGAGGAACTCAAAAATGCCTGGGTTTGGTCATGTCACATTTTTTAGTCCTTTAATTATTCACAAAAGTGGAATCCAAAGTTGCAGATAGAGGAATCAAGAGCACATAGGTTTTCTGAGGGAAGAAACATTGCAAGACATCTTTAATTTATTTTGGTATTTTCCTGAAATGAAGCCTTATTACTACCTTAGGTTTCCCTTTGCCATATTAGAAATTCTGCTTATGGTAAAATTGTTTGGGGTTTTTTCCCCCTTTTTCTCACACGCTGCTTCTGGCCAACCCAAAACACACATTTTTTGCTATATAGGAAAAGTGCATTCTGCTAACGGAGAAGCTTACTACAGTGGCTTAAGTGGCTCCTTCATGGTGATCTACTGGAAGGACAGTGGGTGCCCCAGCCACCCCATGGTAGCAGGAGAACGCAGCACGCTCTTGACTTTTTTGTAAGGAGCATTTTGAGTTGACCCCTTTTTGCTGAAGGGTGTGTTAGATGCTCCCCGTGTGTGTGTGACAAGTGTGCTGGGTGTCAGCCATCATCCTCTGCTGCTCTGGAGCACTATGCTACAGTCTTTCTGGAGGATTAAACTGCTCTTAGAAACAGGGTTGGTTTGGTTTTAGTTTTTGGGGTTTTTTTGGACATTTTTTGAAGTGTTGATGTGTTGATCCATCCCTGCAAGCTGGTCCTTTGCAGCCTAGGCAGCCATCTCCAACTTCTTGTACTGTTTATTGGACTTAAACTGCGCTGAGTATTGTTAGATACCACTCAGAAAAAGATTCTTCTGCAGAAATACACTTTTCTGCGTATAGTGCCTTAAATGGAGCAACTCCTCTCCTGCAGTGAGTATGAGAGGGCGCGGGAAGAGACTGCAGTTGAATCCTGCTGCCTTGTTGTCTGCTGGGCTGAGTAACAGAGACTGAACACGCATATCCATGTGTAGAAATAAAAACAATCCAGCAGCTTGCAAACAGAATCCACCTTAAAGACATTAGCTTGTTCCACCTTAAATATGTAATTTCCCCAAATTCCTGGCCATGTGCTGATCCTCATTTCCTGTCTTTCTTTTTCTTTTTTTTCCTTTTTTTTTTTTTT